>JAFBJS010010008.1:3393-15733 GCA_016785265.1 Paraplagusia blochii | reverse complement strand
TACATTGGTAGAAGAATGATCCTAGAGATGGAGCTACCAGGTAGGAGACAAAGAGGAGATTGACGCATGCAGTGAGGGAGGACATGGAGGTAGTTTGAGTCAGAGTTGAAGAGACAGAGGACAGAGGGAGATGGAAAATATTGATTCACTGTAGCAAACCCTTTAAAAAGGGACAAGCTGAAAGGAGAAGACGATATTACCTTAAATTACTTTACCCTGGCTTCACTTAACGCTTACATCCACCGCTATGATCTTCAGAAGATTTCTCTAAGAAAAGAAGTTCTTTGGTGCAAAAGATTAATTCAGTCAAATGTCACTTCCCCGCTGTGAGCAGACCAACCTTTACCTGATAAGGTTTCCATCACGGAAAAAAAAAAAAAGGATTCTGCTGCATTTTTGATGCCTCACGTTCGGCTTTTCCATGTGTCATATCAACATTTGCTCTTCCTTAGATGGAAGTGAAAATTCTGATTCATAATTTAGGCTTTGGGATGAAATGACTGCCGCTGAAATATTGATGACCTTGGTATATTGCCGTGGAGCGGCTGCTAACAGAGCCTTTCTTCTGCTTCCAGCTCTCACAGGTTCTGCTAAGTGCTCTCAACCAGGACCTCATCCAGTTCACACTTAAACCCGGGGTGCAGGTGAATGTGTACGCCACACAGCTGTCTCCAGGTGGGTTTGACATCAACTTAAACCACATGAAGTGTTTTTAGGTTGCCATAGGACAGCCATTTAATGGGTTACACCAGGAGGGGGCGCCAAACTGATGTTCAATTTAGTGAATAAACCTTAATCTTCAGGAAAAAAAAAGAATGCACATTTGATGTCTTCTGGTTTTAACTGAAATATTAATCAATCAATTGCAACGCAGCGGCAGTGGCTAGCGGTTAAGGAAGGAGACCTAAGTCCGCAAGACTTCAGGTCCGTACAGTAGCACCATCCTTTCACTGGGTTCACTACCTAGGATGAGGCTGTGTGATTTGCCGCCTCTGCAGTCCATGTAGATAACAGAATGAAGATAAATGAATAATTGTGAGTCAAAACGCAGAACAGACTTGGAAGCCCTGTGGGCCCAGTCTGGCCCACGAGCCATAGTTTACCCATGTCTGTCTTTAAAAGAAATGAAAATCAGACGTAAGGTTTTTGAGGCATGTGACTGTTTAGTGTACTGTATACGGCCCACGGGTCACATGTTGATTGTCGTTCTATAGACCGGCAGTAATTTAATAACAACTTCTCTTGCAGCAACTTTTATTATGGCTCATACTGTAAATGTCCAGTTGAACCAATAAAGTGATAAAAAGTAAATTGAATATGTCTTGCTGTCAGTTTAATATAATTGTCTGTTATTAATGGTGTTAATTACAGGATGTGGAGGCATTGTAATAAACTTTGATTGTGGTTTAATTATTATTGAACAATCTTTCCTGCTGGTCTTTGACAGTTAATATCTATAGATTAATAAAAAGAAAAAACACAGATTTTTGTCCCTTCACTGAAAAATTTACGTGGATGGATATTGATATTTCATACTACTACATTATATATATTTTTTTTATTATTTTACACGCCTTTTTTCATTGTTTTTGTAAAGACATCAAGGACTGATTTATTTTTTCTTCTGTATAAAAAAGCTCAGGTTCATTCTTGTCATTACAATGTGCTGATTGAAGACAGATCTCAGTCGACCACTAAGGCAGACTGATTAAAGGGATCTATAAGCACGAGTGTTTGCCATTTGTGAAACCTGGAGCCTGGTATTGACCTGCAGACAGAAGCACACATTAGTTTCTCAGCGTTAGTAACAGTGAAAGTCAGATTAGTTGGACCTCTGTTTGGATTTATTAACTTTTTCTTCATTTAGCTTTTCAGATAAAAATTTTGTCTTTTTACTTGATTTGTTATTAATGGCATTTCTGTAAATTAGATATTTATATTGAACACCAGCTGTTTTGGCTGCACCCTCTCTACAGCACTATCTTTGTAAATAAGCTTGGGTGATGAACCCCCCAGTTCTCTACACCTTGGAGAAAACAAACAAACAAACAAACAACTGGGTGGCAGTCATGGAGACTGCTGCTTCTGTGACTCGGTGACGGAAAAAAGGATTAAGATGGATGAATGAATCATTCTAAATATATAATCTATAGAACAAAGTGCTCTTGCAATCTGGTTCTTATCCGGTGCACCCCCTAGTGGCAGCTCGTAGACTTGGGAAAACCTATTAGTTTAAATAAATAGATTTCTTCATTACAAAAACTTTGATTAAAAAGTGAGGCTGAATACAAGACTTGAGAAGACAGTGGAAAAAGATTATGGTCCGTCATCATTTCTCCATGTCATTGATGAAAACGTTTAATTTCTCTTATGTTTGTATAAATATTTGGAAAAAAATGTGATTCATCATTCCGTTTCTCTTTTACAGCTCCTCTTGTGGACAGCAGCGTCAGCGGCCACAACAGTACTGCAGTCATCCTCCTGGTTTCAGGCGTAGTGATGGGACTGGCTGTCTTCATAATATACACACTAAAAAGGTACATTGTCTTCCAGAGACGGTGAAATTCATGTAACCACGCCTGGGATATGGTAGAATGAGGGAAAACACATCGGTGAAGTATCAACAGAAACATAACGCTGTTAGCGATTTATTTGCTTATTTGTGTTTTTGTGTGTTTGTAGAAAGAGAAGGTTGCACATGTTACCATTTGCATAACGGCCCTATATAAAATCGCACCCATTTTTTTTCCCAGCGGGCATCTCACAAGTGAACTCCAGAAGTTTCCACGAGTATTCCGACTGCATATATCTGTGGATTACAGTCGTCTGCAGCGGCGTAGTAATAGCTGGAGGAATGGGATGATTCCCCCTCTGTCTCAATCTGGGGAATATTACCGGGAATGACAGTCTAATCAATTCTCCCACTGTGCAGAATGGGTGTCATCATCCTGCAGTTATCAATATTCATCTATCTGACAATGTGAGGGTTGACCTTTCGGAAATGCTAAACACAGCCATTCAAGGTGAGGCGACCGCTGCAGAACGGCAGGAAAGGTTGAGGAGATAAGTTGTGAGAACACATATATTATACAGTGGGAGACATACAGTAAATAGCATCTGCCGCTGCAGGTAATCCCCATGCCATTCACCGGGAAGTGATGGCTCACTCCCCCTGAGCGGTGCGGAAAATTTGACTCATTATGAAGCCAAGCGCTACTTACTGTTAACTTTATAATAACTACATCCAGAGATCAACTTTGAATGACCGCAGATGTCACCCGTGGCGCCCAGCTGCGGCTCAGAGTCTCCGGGGGCAAACGCACGCGAAATTAGAAATGCAAGATGTTGGTTTAAAGCAAAATTGAGCGGGGGCGGAGGTGGGCGGGAGGGGCGCTCCATCTGTGGGAATGAAAAATTGATTGAAAACCTGAGGTGAACAATATGAAAACTGAGAAAGAGCAATGCCCAGTGGAATGCAAAACGCCCCAGTTTCCAGCTTTCACGTAATCTCGTCCTATTCTTATCAGTTCCAAGTAGAACACAACACATTACGCCCGCTGAAAACATTAGACAGACCAACCAGGATACAGTTTTCCATTAACTTTTATTTAAAAAAAGGCATTTATTGACCTGGTGCCTTAACAGGAACTTTCCGACCATCAACACCTTTGCGGCGGAGCAGCCTGACAAAGAACAGGAAGTCATCCCTACGGTGACCACTATCCCTGTCCAGGGCTCTGAGGGAGACAAGATGACCTCCATGGACCATGTGGACGTACACTTGGACACCAGCAGCAGAGGTATTCACTTATTATACTATAAACAGCACTTTTGCATTTGTTAGGTTGTATTGCTGCCACCTAGTGGCACAGTATGAAATGGCATTCGATTTAAGTGCGACTACAACTACTCTGTATATCTCATTAGTCTTCATTAAAAATGATTAGCCACTGTTCTCCCACGGCCCATTAATGGTTCTGTGATGGATCCTTTAGTGCAGAAGTGTTCGATCAGTAGATTTACCAGTAGATTTACCAGTAGACCTTAAAGGTAGTGCTGGTGGAACCTTAAAAAAATAATTAGATTAAATAATTAAGGATGTCATTCTATTTTAACAGCATTTATACAGTATTGTGATGCACAACTACATGTATGTAGTAGAATATTCAGTTTATATGAGTTATACATATATATATATTTACATTTATCAAAGTAGGTCGGTGTTTGTTCGCTAAAATGGCCTGAAAGTGACAAAAATATTAGGAATTTATTATTTTTTTTTTTTCAAAACAGAGTAAGGTATTTTATTGTAATTCTAATTAAAATGAACACGAGAGTGAATATTTTTCAATTTCCAACAGTTTTAAATGCCTGTTCTTTTCTTTGTGTAATGTTCTTCTCCATTTCATTGAGAACATCAGGAGGATAATGTAACAAATATTGTTCTGCCTGACTACACTACCATGAGTGTGAACTGTAGAAACACCATTTAATGCCACTTATCTGTTTCTCTAAAGAAGAACAACAAAGAAAGGGAAACTTATTTTTCAACATATTATTGATTTTTTTTTTTTAATTCAAGTACAAAACAATCCGTACTTACATGACATCGGTGGTGATTGGTATAAGCAAGATATACTGTATATTCCATAGAAGCAATCAATAAGTAAATAATTAATAATACATTTTGTAGGTGAATAAATCTTTCAACATGTATAGAGATGCAGAGAGCGGTGTTAAATACAGAGGGATGAAAAGAATCCATGTAAACACTAGAGCGCCCCCAATGGGTCAGATCCCTGATATTAAATGGAGAACAGTCTAGAATTGGCTTCTGAACGAGTTTAGATACTCAGGATCAACTGCTCAGAGCAGTGGAGACTGTAGAAGAGAGGAGAAGAATAGGGCGAAGGGTCGGATGGAACAGCTGGAGAAAAGTGTCAGGAGTGATTTGTGATAGAAGAGAGTCAGCTGAGGTGAAGGGAAAGGTTTACAGATCAGCCATGATGGATGGATTAGAGACACTACCGATAGACAGAAGACAGGAGGCAGGGCTGGAGGTGGAGGAGTTAAAGATGATGAGATTCTCTTTAGGAGAGACATCGATGGACAGGATCTGGAATGAGGTCATTAGAGGGACAACACAGATAGTAAGGGTTTGGAGAAAAAGCTAGAGAAGACAGATTAAGATGGTTTGGACATGTTCAGAGAAGGGACAGTGGAGACATTGGTAGAAGAATGTTCCTAGAGATGGAGCTACCAGGTAGGACATGGAGGTAGTTGCAGACAGAGTAAAAGATACAGAGGACATGAAGGTGGGAAATGATGATTTGCTGGGGCAACCCTAGAATAAGGGACAAGCTGAAAGAAAAAAAAAAAGACCTAATAGAACTGAACTCAGTTCTCAGATCTGGCGAACCAAAAAAGTTGATATAAAATTTTGCTGTAACTGCGTTTGTTTTTACCAAATTTCTTTGGAACCTTTTCCTCAAAATTCTTACTACAAACGGCATGAAAAACCCAACCTCCAGCTTCCATGTAACACATGAGAACAGATGGAGATTATCGGAGGAATAGGTGGATGAATCTTATCCTGGGATAGAGTTACTGCGCCTCAGTTGACTCAGATTTATTTGTGGTGAAAACATTTTTTTTTTTTTTGATAAATTATGCAAACGTCTCTTTTGATAAATCCAGACAATTATCTAATGACTGAGTCGGGCAAATCCATCTCCGTGTGCGCTGTCGTTTAAGTTGCCAAGACACACCCATTACTTCCTGTTGTACATTTATGTGTATATTTATGCACAGGTTTGATGTGGCAACATATTAGCATTCACAGATAAGTGAAGCACAATCAAGTCCCAGAGCCAAAGTGGTGAAACGTCAGTGTGAATTATTTGACCCAATAAAATAATTAGTGCATCAGGAAGGTAGCAGACTGGAGAAAGCATTTTCATCAAGAAATATCTATGAGGTTCCGGCTGATTTACCTCCTCCAGCCGCTAAACAATCGACCCGTCCAAGACAAATGTGTTTGCCTGGAAATGAAAAAAAAAAAACAAAAAAAAAAACACCTGCATGCAGATATCTGCGTAAATTCCCAGTTTTTCTCCCTCTCTCTCCCTTGCCAGGCTACCTGCCATCGCACACAGACATCAAGCTCTCTGATGAAGCGCCCCATGTGTTTTAATGTTGAGTGTCTATGACCGACTCAAATGCAATACATCTTCTTTGGCAGTTACTTCCAGCGAGCGATGAAACGATGGTCACAATGAATGGTCTCAAGTGTTTTGCTACCCATGCATGGATGGACCAGTTCACACTGTGCTGCCTAATCCCTCCGAGGAGACTGTACAGATTTATACTCGCTTCTTCTTCTTCTTCTTCTAAAAGAAAAAGGGACCATTTTTTTGACTGAAAATACTTGTATTTTTGCAAGGATCTGCCGATCTGATCTTTTTATGTAAATACCGTCCTCCATAATGGAAACAGTGGAAGTTATTCGTCTCGGCTGGGTTACAGCTGTGCCTGCTCAAATATGATATCACGGATCGCCGGAACACGAGTGATGTGTAATAATATCTTGAAATGTGAAGCTTTTTATTCCTGCTTTTTTCCTGGCTTGTTTTTGTGATGTTTCCTTTGTTTTTTAATGACTGTTGGTGTGTGTGTGTGTGTGTGTGTGTAGACAGGCTAACGCATTAGACCAGGCATGGACATACACTGGATACCATTATTTGACACAGGGGTCGAGTCAGGAGCTGACATCACGTAGTGATGAGGATAAAAGTTACGCTAGGTTAATATTGGGGAAAGCGGCAGGAGTATAATGATTATATAAATGAATATATAAGTTTGGCAGAGGTAGCCTAGTGGTTAAAAGTTCCAGGTTTAAATTCATGAGCTGCCAAGTTGCCACCAAGGTCTACTGAGCAAGGCACTGTCCTCAATCACAGTTTTTTTAGTGTGTGCACTACAGTGTATCACAATGCCAAGGGCAACAGGGCTTTCCTACCTCCCTTTTACTAGTACAATTTGAAAAAATTTGGCGGGCCGACTTACAATGCCAATCTGCCCACATTTGGTCCTCGAACCATAGTTTGCCCCGGTCAAATGAAGGCTTCTGGGAAGATGTGTCCCAGATCTGTGAGTTCCATCACCTCCGTCTTTGGAGTGCCGCTCCAAACGCCGCACATGTCACAACAAACATGAGACTTGAGAAGATTGAGGATCGATGCGTACAGTAGGCGAGATCCAGACTGATCCATCTTCTTTAGGAACCTTCATTTATTTTAGAGACACGGTAATAACCGTGAATCCTAAACCCACCTTCGAACTATATTTCGCAAAAGGCCTTCCAATCTGAAGCGGGGCGTATGGATCGGCGTCACTGCCGCAATATTGTATCTGATTTGATTTACAGCGAAACAGAGGAGGTATTTATGATCCTGTACTTTGTGTTGACGTGTTGCCCGGAGCATTTTGTGTTCCTTTTTTTGCTTTACAGGAGCAGAACCGGAGTTTGATTTAACTGAGGAACTTCTGCTTCCAGCAGTTAAAGCAGTGAACTGTGTCACATTTGTGTTTTTAATTAGTTGAAACTTTTTACCGCTAAAGCACAGGTCCGGTAGTTTTACGGCGACTTTGAACTGATCCCACTGTGACAGTGTGAGAGACAGCGATGGAACTCTACCATATTTCATTTCAGTGTCAAAAACAACTTTTTGTTATTTCAGACTGTTCATAGAAACAATGATGAATCCAGCTTCCCCTCATGGCATTTCCTCAGTTTACAGCGGAGCAGAGGAGCCTGCTCTGTGTTCTTGGTTTGGCCCCAAGGACTCAACGGACAAAAGGCTGATTTGTTCATCTTCCTCGCTGCGAGGGACGTGGAGATGGAGAAAGACATATCTCCTGTCAATAAGGCTCAGCCTACACACAGAGCTTTGGTCGGATACTGTCTCTTTGGGATAAGTACAGAAGTTTTTCTTCATCAAACTTTTTTCTTTTTTTTTTACGTGCTGTCAGCATCACATGTCAGGAAGATGAATTGACCAGAGGCTCCTTCATGCTTCTTCCCTCCAACCCCTGCGTTTTCCAGCCTGGAGCATAAATAAACTGGTGATCGGATGAACACTTTTCTAACAACTTTGATCACCAGAGGAGTTTTATTTTATGCTCAATATTTATTTAAGTATTTTTTTTTCTCGTTGTCCTGCTTATGATCCTGTAAATATGAATGTAAACATATTTGCATGACAGTATTTTTTTTTTCCTACTTGAACAGACGTGAAAATACGTCTCCGTCCCGAGAACGTGACATGTTTTAAATGAAATACAGTGTCTCACGTTCCCCCGGAGACTAGAGATATCGTTCATAACAAGTGATGTGATTATTTAGTGGGTTGTTACTGTGGTTTTCCATCTTGCAAACTTAAACATGGTTGCAGAATAAAACAGAAACTCCCATCTACAATTTATTTATTTTTTTCACAGGTACCCTATGTCCTGGACAATGTGTTGAGTGGTAATTATTCTATTTTTAATCCATGTTTCTGCAAAACAACCATGAAATTGACAGAAAGAATCTATGAAAGTTTCCTATGGCAATGTTAAACGCAACCAAAATCAGAAATTACTGGTTTTCCATCACTTATCTTTGTCCTCTATTCAGTTTTCCACTAAATGGGATCATAATTTGTAAAACTGACAACTACGTTTGGACACTAGACACCCATTCACCCATATTTTACTTTAAAATCATGATATCCAAAAAGTAGTTGTAAGTTGTTGTAAGCAACTGGACTCGAGGCACTTCACAGACATAAAACCGTGGTACTTTTTCCAGGGATTTATAGTGACAACTCTGTTCCCTTTATTACTCTAGCTCAGTTTCCCATGTGCAACTGCAGCACAATACTAAACAAAAATGTCACTATAAGTACAAGTAAAAAAATATATAAGGACCTTACAGTTTCAGTTCACTCACCAGACACTGTTTAGTCGGACAGAGTGCTGATACACTAACAGGAATTGAAGAAAGGAACCTGTGAGAATTTCTTCTTCTTTAACAGTGGTATTAGTTTTAGTTTTAACAGTCACCTAGTGATGCACTAACAAAGCAAAGACAAACTATTTGTAGTACATATAGTACATAACGGTACACAGAATATTTAGATGTAATTGGACAATTATCCAGAGTTGTGTACACCTGAGGATTTCTCCCCATTGGTGGAAAATCAAGGCTTGACATAGCAAGTCAACTTTACCAATGAGTTGGAGTCACTTGTTTGTTCCTCAATGGGAAAGTTAATGAAGTTAGTCTTTGCAACCCATATGGGTAACCATTAGAGACGCCATTAGGTATGTGGTTCCTCTGGGGCTTGAACGCGAGACCTTTTCCATGTAAGGTAGAGTGGATAAACGCTGCACTATGTGGGTAAAATAACACAGATTTAGACAGTTGATGAGGACGGAGCTCCCTTTTTTTTATTGCAAAATGTTGTATGTTTTATGTCCTTCCTTTTTTGCGGAGTGTGAATTAACACGCTGGAGGTTCTGGCGTTAGTCATTTGCACGACACACTGGGGGCCGAGCAGTGAGGACAATAAAAAGCACCAAGTAGCCTGGAGTGATTCTAATGGGCCGGTTCCTCAGCTCTCCCACTGTGCTGCAAATTAATTATCTCCTCTCTGGGAAATTGACATGCATGCATGCACGCACACACGCAGACACGTGCAGCCATCAAGATTTTCCCAGTCAAGGCAGCACCTTGAATGAAAAATGTCCCACAACAATAACCCACAGCAATATTGTGTTAGCCACAGTGTGAAATTGATGAGCGTGTTTCCTTTCATTGAGTGCTACATTACAGTGTCTGGGCGCCACGAATCATCCATTAGTGATTGTCACCGTTCAATTTGATTGTGCACCGCCGAACATCCCAGGGCAGTTAGAGAGAGGCCTCGGTGTTAATTCAGACTGAGCGGGAGCATTGAGGAGACTCTGGGGGGCGGGGGGTGGTTGGAGAGCGTCTGGAGCGATCAAGATTGGAGTTTGAAGTGAAGCTGCTCAAGAAGCGAACGCAAAATGAAAGAAACAAGTGCCCCGTTTGAGGTTTCCTTCGACCGACCAACCTCTGGGGCTCGATAACGAAACATACTTTTAGATCGTAAGAGGGCGGAACGCAAGAAACGTGCGCGTCGTTTCACGACAACAGTTTCAGTAATTACCCCCATTAAATAGAAACCATCTGTAAGTGGTGACTTGAGTGAAAAGAGTGATGGAGGTAAAATGAAGCTGAGTCTCTCAGTGTCAGATGGAAATCTTTACGTGGGTGTTATCACACTTCTGTCCATTAAAAGGCTTTCCAGAGAGCCCTCTTTGGGATCATTAAAAACGGTGAGCTGAGAAGACACGCTCTCCGCACCCGTGTCTCAGATAACACACTGATACGTTGTAAAAACAATGCTTCACTAGTCCATTTGTTTTCAGGGTTACGGTCGTGACATTATCTTTATACCTCATTTAGCGGCGGTCAAAATAAGAAAAAAAAGGACGACGAGACTGGCGTGTCCGGCCACCCGAACGCAGGCAGGAGCCACATTAAAACAAATGCACAGAGGCTCTTATAAAAATACATTTATTTTTGAACAATTTCAAAATGGGAATTAGTTCACAGTAAGAAATATGATTCCAAACAATGTGTAAAGTTTTATGTTACCATCGATAAAGAGATACAATAGCATAGATCATGCACAATCTTATGGAAATTACACATCTGTGGTAGTACAGGTATTTCATCATCATATAGATATATGTAAAAAGACATTAATAGATAAGTAATTTCCCGAGTGCTTTTAAACTGAGCAAGGCATCTAAACAATGTCCCTGTATGTATATGCTTTAATATTGAATGTTCGGTTACTTTTCTCCAGGAGGGTTAGCGATGAACTGATGAAGATGATTGCTTGGTTCTATACTTTAGTGTTTAAAAAAAAAACATAAATAACAATCAAAATGCAGCCGAGATCAGAGTTCTCCTGCAGTACCTCCTCAAAACCCCTAGGGTTGTCATTGTCACAGTATGAGCATACTAAGCAATCAATTTTGGTTTGTACCTAAAATTACGTTAATACTTTGTACTGCGTTATAATACTTTATTTATTTTAATTTTAAATCATACCAGGTAAGTGAACTAATTGTTTTGGCCTCAAGTTGTAAAACATAATTAGAAATGAACGAAATCTGTGAGAAGAATTGAGGGGAAACAAATACTAAACAAAAATATTGGCCAACAAAATTCAAGGAGACAAAATCCAAATTAAATCCAGATTAAAATTGATGACAAAATACTATTTTAATGAGTTGAAAATCAGTGAAAAAGACATGACATTTTTAAATAAAGTACATACAAAAATAACACAGGTCTAGTGCCACAGGTGATTGTCACATGCCAAACCCTGTATGTGTAACAAGTGGCATCCAGTGTTACCGCCTGAAATTTATTAATGATCTGCACGAGATATCCTTTCATGAAAATATATTGTTCTCATTAATTTATTTTGATGAATTTTCTGGCCAAATCTAGATAATGACTGAGATGTGCGACAACAGTGGAACCCCTAGATACAAGCTCCCCGACATAAAATGTTAGAAGAGAATATATCTAGTAACGAGTGTTCATCTAAACGTTTTACCCCATCTTTCCCGTACTTGCCCCCCAATCTCTCTTGTCTTTCTTGCCATCAATCTAAATCAGTAGTCCCAAACTACTGGGCCGGGGACCGGTATCGGTGCCAGGGTGAATTGGTGCCGGACTGTGGAGAAATAATGTTTGGCCCCATCTGGCTTTTACATTGATCTATACCCATATCAACAAATGAACTGACCAATAGAATGGCTAGGATTCCATCATCAATAATGCAACTATATTTGATTAGAAAATATTTTCTCAGTGAAGACAACAACAATTAACTCAAAATGACGCAGAGTCATTGATACAAGATTCTAACTTTTCATACCAGTCTGGTAGCAGAAAGTTATAGGCTGTGTGCACTTGAGAAATCCTTGTTGTGCCCATGCACAGTTAATTCGGGTAGGAAGATTTTATAGGTAGTAAAATATTTCAGACCACCGGAAATTTAATATTATTAAAGTGTATCTATCTGCCACGACTTAATGACTGGTCTGTGAAAAAGACATTTAATCGGTCCATGGCGCAAAAAAGTTTGGGGAACACCAGTCCAGACACAAGTGTCGCCAAATGACGGCTGTTGTGGAGAGGATCGAACTTGCATCTTGGGGCCCCACTGTATCTGGCTGTCTCTTATACACA
>JAFBJS010010000.1:42715-54308 GCA_016785265.1 Paraplagusia blochii | reverse complement strand
GTAGAAGACAGGAGACAGAGCTGTAGGTGGAGGAGTTAAAGAGGCTGAGATGCTCCTTAGGGGTGACTATAGGATGGACAGGATCAGGAATGAGGTGATTAGAGAGACAACACAGACAGGAAGGTTTAGAGAAAATTTCAGAAAAGTCAGATTGAGATGGTTTGGACATGTTCAGAGGAGAGACAGTGTATGCGTTCATAGAAGAATGACCCTAGAGATGGAGCTTCCAGGTAGGAGACTGAGAGATTGATGGATGCAGTGAATGAGGACATGGAGGTTGAGTTCTTAATTCTAGTTAGTGCCGATGTTATACAAGAGATGTGTTTTGTTGCTTATTGAATGACAAGAGGGAGGAGTTATCCTCTGGAAAATGCAGATGTTAAAATTTTTAGGGGGCGCCATTGCAGCTGGAGCGTATGCTCCATCTATAGATGTGTGAAAGATAAATGACATGTTAATTGAGGTAGAGGTTTGAGCTTAGTGGAGAGGAAGTGTTACCTTCAGTGTCAGTGTTTCAGCAGAGAGTGACTTTGTTTCACCCACTCCTTTGTGAAAGTTGATAAGCCATCTGGTTCTGGTAGGATGTTCTCTACATTGGCCTATGTGCACATTTTGATCCTGATTCACACAATATAGTTGCCAGCAATTTCATTTTGTCAACCTGGAACAAATATTGTGATGAGGAAACACCCTCAGACAGTCTCTGTGGGTCTCCCTGGTCAACACTAGAAAAAAATGCTGAATTACAAACTCAAAAGCAACTCATCATACCCTCCCAATTAACAGATTAATAGTTTATTTTATAGTATTTCTTATAATATTTTAAAATAACTTCACAACAATGCAATTTCTATTTTACACACATTTAATATTGTAACAAAAGTTGTATTAGTGAAAACAGCCACTGCTTTATCACTTGAATTAATAGACTGAATAAATGAGCGCTTTCAGAGGAGGAGCCTCAGATGTCTCCTCCTCTGGAGGTGCTGCGTCGGAATTATCAGACCACAGGATCTCCAAGTTTTGGGCAAACATCAAATTTATCCTCAGTAATAATATAATAATAAAAATTGATCAAATATTATTCTTCGCTTTATTTATTTCTTATCCCTTCTTTTGCTTAGCCATTGCTCTCTTCCTCTCTTCAGGCACACCACTAATATAAATGTTTTCTTTTTTTTAATTGACATTATTGATATATTTATATATTTATGTTAGAGATTTAAGATGGCAATGACATCTTAGTTATTATTTTTTTCAAGTTGAGTTGGAGCAGATTTTCTAGGACATTTTGTAAGGGTTTCCTTGTCAAGTAAAGTTTTGAACTTTATTGTTTCCAATTTGGGAAATTCTTATACTAGAACATTAGTTCCTCGTTAGTATAGTGGTCAGTATCCCCGCCTGTCACGCGGGAGACCGGGGTTCAATTCCCCGACGGGGAGATATTTAACTTTTTTTGGGGCAGTTGGTGGCATAATGGTTAAGGAAGCAGACCTGGGTCAGCAAGGCCCCCGGTTCGAATCCTACCCCCAAGTTACCACTGAGGTCCACTGGGCATGGCACTGTCCCCACTCACAGCTCCCCGGGCGCTCAAAGCTGCCCACTGTTCACTTTGGTGATGGGTTAAATACAGAGGTTGAATTTCGTTGTGTCCAGTGGTGTGAATCACAATGTCACAATGACAAGGAGTTTGCTTTCTTTTCCTTTCCTCCTTCCAGCTGATAAACGCCCCCCTGTGGTTAATCTGGGAATTAAACCTAGAGGACTGCGTTCTGGACAGGCTAACCAATGGACAGGCTACTACAGAGTTTTGTCACAGGTTTTGTGCTTGTTGTTTATGCTATAGCAGACCTGGGCCATACTATTAGTTCAAATTAACTTAATACATATGTAGAGATAAATTATAATTCTTCCTTTTCTCTGAAATGGCTGTACTTCCCTTATTGATCATGTTAAATTGTAACATTTCCTGACCTGGAGCATGTATTGAATTTAAGGAAACATTATAGACAGTGAGTCAAAATATTTGCCCACGCTTGGACTATAGGTAACTTTCACTGCTTATAAGGGAAATTTAACACTTAGCCATGTGCACACTTGGCCACATGGATTCTGATTTCCTCTAAAAATGGTGTGGGGGCAAAGGGAAGTGCACATGCGGGCGCCAAATGGCAGGGGGATCAGCAGGTTCCAACAGGTGCCTGGTGTCTGGTGTCAATGGCTGCTTACTGGTGTTTTTTTGCTATTGCAGCCTGTAGACATTCCCAAAAAGTCATTTCATTACTACACTATGACAGAATTGGTCTTAAAGGTTTTATTTTTACAATAATTAATAACACCCTGTCCCATTTCACTAACGGCACATCTGCACATTTCTGATTTATCTGTGATTACATTACATTTGTGGTTATAATGTTGTATAACCACATTTATGCCTTGACCCCAGAAGTGTGGATGTAAAGTCTAGTCATCAAAAACAGATATTAGCCTGTGAACTAACCCGTTGCACTAGATGGTGCATTCCAGACACAATCAACTTTTGTGTTAGCCTCATCATTATCTCATAATGGAGCAGTGGTGGCAGAATCAGAACCAGACTTGGGTTGAAAGGGACTCAGAGTCCAACAGCTGTCAAGTTATTGCTGAGGTCCTGGCACCGTCCCCACTCAAAGATGCTCACTGTTCAGTTAGGTGATGGGTTCACATTCCAGTGTGTGCAATGGTGTGGATTGTTGTTTGATTTACTTCCTTAATGGTCCAAAGTTCTGTCATTTCAGATGATGGCTAAACATGTATTGTTACTTCATAGAAATACTTTTCATCCGTGTTGCTGGACTGGGCTCTCTGGTTGTTTTATCTCACTGTCATGCCTGGCTAGTCCACTAGGGGGTTATCATTTCAATGAGAGGCTTTGTTTCTTCTACTCTCCTCCTCTTCAAAAAACAAGCCAAAGGTCCAGAAATACCAAATATTGGACTTTAATAAATTATTAATATTTATGTACACTTACATTCATGTGTTGGGAACATGTTATTTTTATTTTTTTTTTAGGGTGGGGGTTGGATGCATGGTTCAGTGGTTGTTTTTACAGAGCTTAGCGACACAAACAACAGTCAGCTGCAAAAAATATGCACATTTAAAGGGATTGTTAAGATGCACATGTATGTCAACAGTGCAGACAGTCTATTGACAGCAGCAGAATGTTGCTGTGCAGCAAAGGTTGATCCTCCTCTTTGCTTGATCTCCATACGGTTGGTGGTGAAAGTAATGGAGACGTTGGTAGAAAAGCAGCAGACGGCTGCAGATTTAGAAGCACTTCCTGTGGACAATGCTGGGGCCTGCCTCATCGTACTCCTGTTTGGAAATCCACATCTGCTGGAAGGTGGACAGGGAAGCCAGGATGGAGCCACCGATCCATACGGAGTACTTCCTCTCAGGAGGAGCAATGATCTTTAGGGTGAGAGAAAGAGTGAATTAGAAGTTGGGTTTTTCTAAATAACATTTAGTCATATTTTATGATAGCTTCTTTGTTTGAAGTACCTTGATCTTCATGGTGCTGGGGGCCAGGGCAGTGATCTCCTTCTGCATACGGTCAGCAATACCAGGGTACATGGTGGTACCACCAGACAGCACATTGTTGGCGTACAGGTCCTTGCGGATGTCAATGTCGCACTTCATGATGCTGTTGTAGGCGGTCTCATGGATACCAGCAGACTCCATACCTGGTCAGGTCAGATGAGATGTTGTTAGTTCAGTGGGCTTGACACAAAAAAAGACACATAAAACGGGACCGAATGTGTTTGTGGACACGTACCAATGAAGGAAGGCTGGAACAGGGTCTCGGGGCAACGGAACCTCTCGTTACCGATGGTGATGACCTGACCGTCGGGAAGCTCGTAGCTCTTCTCCAGGGAGGAGGAGGAGGCAGCGGTGGCCATCTCGTTCTCGAAGTCCAGAGCCACATAGCACAACTTTTCCTTGATGTCGCGCACGATCTCACGCTCAGCTGTGAGGAGAGGATTCAGAGAGTTGTTTAATCGATGGACATGTCACCAACAATGACGCTGATACTCTATTGTTACAGAAAGTTGACTACATATATTATACGTAAATAAATGTAATCATTATATATATATTTAAATATTGATACATATATATTTTAATAGCATTTAACAAGTCATCTGAGAAACAGATGGTGCGTTTCTGGACCAGTATGCGTCAAAACGAGTGCGTATAATTTTCTTTATTCTTCGCTTTTTATTGTACTCACCGGTGGTCACGAAGGAGTAGCCACGCTCTGTCAGGATCTTCATCAGGTAGTCGGTCAGATCGCGACCAGCCAAGTCCAGACGCATGATGGCGTGGGGCAGAGCATAACCCTCATAGACTGGGACGTTGTGGGTCACACCATCACCAGCATCCAGCACAATACCTGAGAGAACACAGAGGGGGAGATTCATTAATGTCTGCAGAGGATAACATACAGAGAACGGGTATGGATAACACCAGGATGCGTAATTACATGGGAAATAATAGTTGACTCTTGGGTGAGTTATGTGTTTTCGTTTTTTCGGTAGTTTATTCTGTTATTGATGACGAAGTGATGGATGACTGGGCTAAGTTTGAATGTCGTGTGCTGATGTCGCCCAGGACCGCTGGTGGGTTGTTTTTTTTGTTTGTTTGTTTTTGATGGAGTGGCCATCTGTCTTTTTTTCGGTCTCAATTTGTCGACGTCAATTAAACCAATCAATACAACGAATGGCGGTAATGTGCTGGCCAATTGCAGATAGAGGCGGGCCGTTGACGTCCGTAACTTTATGATGAATATCAGGAAATATTTCTCGAAAAATGTTAAGATATAAATGAAAATGCGAGCGAAAGATACGTAAGTGATGTTATCGCAACATTACAGCTGCGAGGAACAACAAAAGGCTATAGTAGGCTAGACCTTAACACAGAAAAGCCCTAAAGAGCACTTGTTGCAGTGCCTGCGAGCCTTTTCTCTGGGAGGAAAGGATCCTTGAGCACTACACTTTAGTTTATCGTTGTCGTCGTTCTTTTTTTATTTTGGGGATGAACTGTATTTTAGTGAGAGTCACAAATTGTCACGCCTACGATTTAATTTGTTACTGAATGTTCCTGTTGTCGCCAACTCACCAGTGGTACGACCGGAGGCGTACAGGGACAGCACAGCCTGGATGGCCACATACATGGCGGGGACGTTGAAGGTCTCAAACATGATCTGGGTCATCTTCTCCCTGTTGGCCTTGGGGTTCAGGGGGGCCTCAGTCAGCAGGGTGGGGTGCTCCTCGGGGGCAACTCTCAGCTCGTTGTAGAAGGTGTGGTGCCAGATCTTCTCCATGTCGTCCCAGTTGGTGATGATGCCGTGCTCGATGGGGTACTTCAGGGTCAGGATACCTCTCTTGCTCTGGGCCTCGTCGCCGACGTAGGAGTCCTTCTGACCCATACCGACCATGACACCCTGTTGAAGAAGATGGCTATGAGTCAGATGGTGCATCAAACAGCTGCATCACAATGAGAAGAACTTTTGGGTAACATCGTATAACGTCACTGTCTGTTTGTGTGATTATTGTTGTTTACTATGACTCCAACAGGTAAATGGCTCATTAAAGCAACCTTCAGTAAACACATGTTATAAATGATGCCTTGTTTAGACATGTTTGTATGAAATACAAATGAAAAAATCCAGTTATCCAAAATAATCAACTCTTATCATGTCTTTTTTTAAAGAAATAATTACGTAGGTAGAAATCCATAGGCATAAATGTTTTGTAATCTAAAATATATGGCATAACGTGAACTTCCTTAGTTTACTTTTAAATGTCATGTATAGATAATAAAAGGAAGCAAAATAGACATTTGTAATTTTATTATTACTATTAATATTATTATTACTATTATTACTAGGTCCACCTTCAGTCTGACAGACAGTTATTTACCTGGTGACGGGGGCGGCCGACGATGGAGGGGAACACAGCTCTTGGGGCATCGTCTCCGGCGAAGCCAGCCTTCACCAGGCCGGAGCCGTTGTCGCACACAAGGGCGGTAGTCTCTTCGTCGTCACACATGTTGCCAACTGTGAGGAGGAAGAGAAACAGACCGGGTTTCACATCACGTCACTGCACGTAAAAGCAAACTCTACGCGTGGACACGTGGATCCAGGATCGCGGAGTCCTTCACTCTAACTCACAGGCTGAACTTCGCGATGTCTGATGGCAACACAATACAAGGTAATTTCAAAATAAGATAAATTCATCTCAGTATGAACTATATGTTAAACACATATTCTAATGTTTCTCAGAACAGGTATTTAGGGATTCTTCCCCTCAGTCTGTCTCCACCTCAACCAATTAGATCCCATTAATACATAAAGTAAGACAAGTATCTTTGCTCTAGTCAGAGTCTCTGCCTCCCAACATCCCTCATCTCCATCTCCTACAGCCTGTCCCCCAGTTCACTTAGATCCTGAGCGGACCTCTGCTCCACCAGAAGCCGCAGATGGAGCTCTGTCCTACAGCCTGGTATTCCCGAGTGACAAGAACAAATAAGTGGTTCGGGTCCTTCCAGCTCCTCTTACCTTTAAAGTGTGTCTGCGGCTCGGAGAGAAAGAGTCAACAACCAGTGCTGCTGCTGAACCAGCTACAGTTCTTCCTGCTGAGCGTCCAGCTTATATACTGTTCACAAAGCTTAACACTGGCCCCGATCCCGGCCCTCGGCCATATTAGGATGCTGACAGGCCAGAGGATGGGAGCGGGACATGCGGGAGGGGAGGGGTGTGAAGGCGTCGAAGTCCCTCGACCGGGATTCTCCAAGCACTGGGGGTGACGACGCGCGCGTCCAACGAGGAGAGAGAGCGCGCCCCATATATGGACCTGTTCCCCTTACCTCCCATACGGACTGCGGGCACACCTCGAGGGCCGTATAAGGAGCGCCGCGGCCACTAGAGAGGCTGCTGGGGGCTTCCACTGGGGGCACAGCAGTTGCTTACAGGCAGGGCTTAAGATATGCTCTTCCAATAGTCCTCATTCATTCTGTTTTAAAATGGGAAATTGCTACCCTCATCTGAACTGATTTGGACATCAGGCTGAGGCAGCGTCCACTCTGTGATTGACAGCCCTATAGTACTTTCACCAGATTGGACCAGTTACACAAAATACAGAAACACTACCATATAATAATACACAAAAACAACAAACATGTCCAGTCCAGGGGGACAACTCCTTTATCTGGTTAACCTGCAGAAGAGATTTCGATTGATTAGATTGATTTAAGTCAGATTGATCATCTTTTATGCAGTTCCCCTTGAATTACCAACTGTAGAGCTGTAACCACTCCATAATGCAGGGTTCTCAAACTTGTGGCCCCCGGGCCATTTGTGGTCAGTGGGGTAATATTTTGTGGCCACATTGATGTGAAAGTTGAATGTTAGCTGGACCCACAAGATTCATAGAGAATTCTACTGCAAGTGAAAGCTAAAAAATGTTTTTTGTTGGACACAGTCAGTGGTAGGCACCGTTGAGTATTGGAAAACTTATCTGAAGTGTTGTATTACAGTGGGAAACTTTTTTTTTTTATTTAATTTTCCCCCTTTTTTTTATCTGTATTGAACATTATTTGCCAATGCGTCCCTTTGGCGAAATTACACTGTGGGCATTGGCTGCCATAGTGTATCAATCCATGTTTATTCCCCTCAAAAATGCATCAAGCTAGGAATCTTAGCAACATAGATTTTCTTATACAGCTAATATACACTTTTTTAACTCCCGCAGGCCATGCAAATATAACTTGGACGTTGAGTTTGAGACGTGATAAGAGAGATTAAAGTGTTGACCAGTGTGAGCCAAATACAATTAGCTTTAGTGGGTTATAATCGTCCAGTGTTGAAGGCCTAAACTTACAGCAGAGGGGTCAGATTACATTATAGTGACATGCAGGCCATATGTGAGTGTTTTGCGGGCTGAAAAGTGACCAGCGGACCACAGTTTGAGGCCACTAGGTATATATGTTATGAACTGATTTTATACGAGTGGAGGCCCTGATAAATCTGTCACATCTAATCACTGACTGTTGAATTCTCAATGGATGTTTTTTTAGGAATTATAATAGTATGTTTATGATGGTAGATTGAGAATCATACCATCCTTACCAAAAGGGCGTTGTCTGTGATTGAAGTATCTTGTTTTTTTTAATAATTTTCTTTTTTAAGCGACATATTTTAATATGTGTTTCTTCAAAACTGCTGAAAAAATGTTATCACATTGTTCCAATCCACTCTGCTGCATCATCATCACATCACTGTGTGTCAGCCATTTTTAATAAATAAGCATGAAAACATTCACCAGTGAAACCTTATCAGGGTAATACTCTGTGCTGTCACTAGAGCAGATGGAATAAATTTAACTCCAGTGGTGGAGGGGACAGGGTGTGTAGCAATGAGTGAAAACGCAGTAAGAAAAATCCAATGCACACCTGCTGTACGCTCAATAACTTTTGAGCTAAAATGTTGCAAGTGCACGTTAAAAAAACATGATTTAAATCTACATTTGGAAAATTGTCAAATTGACAATGAAGAAGTGAGCCAAAGATGACATTCCCAGGTCTGTTAGGACTGCTCTGACCTGGAAACAGAATGGAAGTCAAGGAAATGACAAGTAGAAATAAAATTATTTGTTCAATATGTTTAATATTGACAGTAACTTTTACTGTCAAATATTTACAGTGACAGATTTTAGGTACAAACTCAAATATTGTTTATTGATCTCAAAAAGATTTTAATATATATTTTTTAAAAATAGGTCTGTCATAATACCTGAAGTTCTGGGTGGGAAAAATGTTAGGAACAAGTTGTTGTTTGGACTGTTAAAAATGGGTTGAGTCAATGCAGTGTCCAGGCAAGAACAGTTGGACAAACCTGCGGGGGACAGTTGAGTTGTAGGGTGGTAGGGCAAGGTTGGGCTACTATTACACGCTTGCTGTGAACTTTTTTGGACTAGAGGGCTTGTCCAGTAACGCAATGCCTAAAATGTAAAAGGACTTGCAGTTGTTCGGAGGGACGGATGGTAAAGGAGGACAGAGGACAGGGGAGGGGATGTTGAAGGTGCCTTGGGGGAGGAGGCACCCTGGAAAAGGGCTGAGATGAAAGGGCGTCAAGAGCAGTTGGTAAAAGTTACGTTACACCGGATAATCTGCAAAGATATGTCCAACCTGCAGAGATACATGTCTGTTGTGACTTTTTCAGAGCAGCATTGTTTCTTGCTCATTGTTGCTGTGCATTGTTGATTAAAACAGTGTAATTTATTTAGGACGACAGAGCTGAAAAAAATGGGACATTTGGGTTTTTATTTTGAAGAAAGAAAGGAAAGAATGAGATCGGATTCATGTAAGCAGTTTGAAGGGCGAGAGTGTAGGAGAAGGTTTAAGAATAGCACCAGCTTTGGCATTTACCAGCTGGAACCAATACTCTATCTTTAGGTCAGTGTGCTTTAAAGTGTGGCAGCTTGCTGGACAAATGGATAGTTTTTCATCTAGGCTGTTGCTGTCAAAACAGTCTGATTATGTTGAGGACAACTTGGATATCTGCTATTTTACCTTCACCTTCTATTGAAAAACATAGGTAGGCATCTTTAATAATAATAACAACTTTAAAATGTAGTGCAAAAAAGGACTAGAAGATGTAAACATTGTGCGTTGGTATAACACAGCGCAACTGAGAAACCTTACGGAACCAATTGAAGATTGTATTGGACTGGACTTTATTTTGTAAATATTGGGGTTTTTTCTCAAGTAGAAAGAGGGAATTATTTTAATTAATTACCTAAAAACTTTAATTAGCTAGGGTGATCACTTTGTGTTTTTGTTAAAGAAGTTGATGTTCATGTTTATGTTGATAAGTAATTGGGAATGCTGATAACTAGTTATGACCAAACAAAAAACAGTTCTGAATTTTCACTGTGTTTATTTATACACATAACATATAGCCATAGGTCCTAATTCACTGTAAAAAAAAAAATAGGAGCCCATGATTGGTCAGACAAAAAAAGGTTCCGATTAGTCGACCAGATTATTAGCCGACCAGAAAAAAAGGATCTTAATCAGGCAGAAATTCAGAGCAATCTGATTGGCCAGATAAATGGAAACCCCGGCTCCTGATTGATCTAGTGCCCTAGTCAGTAAGATAATAAATGGCTGTGGAAATGTCAGTATAGATTAGTTTTATCAGAAGATAAAACCAAATAATACAAACACAACAACTCAGCATATTCAAAGTAGCAGTGCTAAGGAAGAAAGGGAAACAAACTCCTTCTCATTGGGACATTGTGTGAACGCCATGTAATGTGACCTCTGCATTGAACCCATCACCAAAGTGAACAGTGGACAGTCTTGACCACTTGTGGGGAGTGAGTGGGGACAGTGCCATGCTCAGTGGACCTTCACCAGTCTGGGTATTCAAACCTGAAACCCTGCAGACCCACATCCGATTTCTAAGCCACCAAACCCCAAAGCCACCAATGCCTCATTATGATATAATGGTGAGCCCAACACCATAGTTAATAATTTTACACAAAAGAGTACGCCATCTAGTGCATAGTGTTATTTCATAAGCTAATATCTGTTTTTGATGAACCAACATTATAGTCACCGCTCCTGGGTCAATGCATAGATGACATTATACTACATTATGACCATAAATGTAATGTAAACACAGATAATTCCTTAGCCACAAGGCCACCACTAGCCATATCACATTTTATTTTGTCTGTAAAAAAGCTATTTCTATTGAGCCAACTCTACTCACGGAGTTAATGAGCTTACGTTGTGTGAAGTATTGATTTCCAAAAACTGGGTCGCGACCCACAAGTGGTTGTGCAAGAGATTTTTTTTGGGTCATCCAACTTCATGTTTCCTAGGGTCATTTTTGCTGATTCAATTACTCTTTGTCGTTAATTTAAACTTGACTATTGCTAATTGTTCAGATATCACTCCATCAGCAATAAAATATCATCATAAATGTCCAGTATTGGTCAGTGTCTTATGAATGTCTATTAACTTGGGTTACAAAGGTTCACGACTATTAAAATATGTGTGCCACCAAAAAAAGTTTGTGAAACACTTGTTTAAAGCACTCATTGTGTTAAACAAACACACATTTTGTTGGTATTATAAAGTGTATTAAGGTTTTTACTAAATCAAGCTAATCTTTTATTGAAAAAATGATAAACATTAAATCAATAAACTCAAATTCAGCTTGGTTTGAATTTTGAAATCTCTGGCTTCCACGAGACGAATCTTTTCATCGCTTGTTTCTTGAGTGATCGGCGGATGCTGCTGCATATATCTCGCAAAGACACATCGACAAACAGCGCCTCTCTGTGGTTGAATAGGAGATAAGTAAGAACGTCGGCTCTCTCCTCTCACCTGTATCCCTGTTGTTAGTCATGTACAGTGGGATATATGGGACATATATATATATATATATATATATATATATATATATATATATACATACATACATATATATATATATAAATATATATATATATATATATATATATATATATATATATATAATATG
>JAFBJS010010000.1:0-42587 GCA_016785265.1 Paraplagusia blochii | reverse complement strand
ATAATACCCTTGAGTTGTGGTACCCAATTCCCCTCTAAGGAGATACTTACGTCTTAGACCTCACCGCAAAATCAATATTCATTTGCGTGTTAACATATAGAGAAGCCTTATCCATTCCAGGAACAGGTTCTGTGTATTAATGAGGTTAAAATAGAACTTAATGTCCAAAATGAGCAAGGCTATGTTCGGAGAAGAAAGGGCACAGTATATAATTTTAAAAAATCTTGCGCAACTCTAAAGCATGGGGTTTGATCTGAAGTTGAAGAAAGGAGAAACACACATCAAATGTGTATGTTAGTGACCTCAACATAATTGAAAATCTATGGAGAAACCTTAAAAATCAGTATGTAATGGACCGCTCAGAAATTTGAACGAACTGAAAGACTTTTGTAAGGGAGAATGGATGAAAAATACCTCAAAAAACAAAAAAATTAAGACTCTTGGATGGCTACAAAAGAACCTGCTGTGATACTTTCCAAAGGGGGCAGTGCAGGCTTCCAAAACCATTGCAGACACAATTATTTTGTCTTCGATTTGTAAATGATGGAATTCAATTTTCAGGTATATTGTGAGAATGTCTCATCTGTAATTTGATTTTTTTTTGGAAAATTTTCCATCTTTCCTTTGTAATTTTTCCATTTCTGCATTTTTTTAATCACACATCAGCAACCCAAACCCAAAGGATAGAACAGCGGCAGACAATAAATTATAGATACTGTATACTATTAACCCTTACGATCCTGTGTATATTTTCGTTTTTTTTAATTTACAGTTATTGTGTGTTAACGCGGTTTCACTGCAGGTTATCAGCTTCTTTTGAATATATCCGTCTTACTGCTGATTCTCCAATCCCCCCCCAGCAATAATTGTCAGACATACAGCAACATCATATTTTTGATTGCTCAGATTTGAACAACTTTAATATTTCTTGTAAAATCTCTTTCACATATATGAAAAATAAATTAAAAAACACAAAATATTTTAGATTAAAACATTTAAAAGGTAGAAATTACACAGTAAAAATAAAAGCAAAACTATCTTTTATTAACATTGTGTCATGTATTTCCTTCTGTGTGCAGTGGCAAAATACTTGATGATGATGTTTCATATTTTGCCATTAATAATGTTCCAGCTGCCAGGTTGCCACTGAGTCAAAGCACCGTCCATACTCACATAACTTCCAGTGGCCTTATCACTCACAGGAAGGCTGACAGTACGGTCAATGTGGATGGAGACTAACGAGTAACGAGTGGATGAAGATGGATGAAAACCCTGTTACTCCAACACTAGCAGCCAGTGTCTTTGCTTAAAAAAATATACAAAAAAAATTCAACATTTGACAGTTATGCTCTATGGCTACAGATTAGTGTACTGTGATGCACTCTCATCTGATTAAGTGTTGTTTATATATCAATTTAGAAAGCAGGTTCAAAAACTAAAATGGTGTTTAAAGTAGTTTCATCCTTCTTGTAGAGTGTTAAACTACTGTATTAAGCTGCTTTACTGAAACAAAAAATTACACAAAACTAACAATGAATACCTACTTGTAATGTAATTTACATTCTAAGTTCAGTGATAAAAACACAATGATTTAAAGCTGAACTACCTTTAGTGATACTACATAGCGATATTGACATTGGTTGTCATTTATTCTGTTTTTATAGAAAGGCAAACCAAAACTCTCCCCTCGGATCATGATTTTAAAACCCTGTGAAGTTTGACTGCCGTCCGAGAAGAAAAGTCATTCATGATATTGGATCTGGAGTAAAAGACCAAATCAGCAACAAGAACAACAGTTTTTCATCTTATCCAAAAGCTTGATCTGTTTAAAGGATTTTGAATGTATGAACCATGTTGTAAATATGCTGGCTGATGTTTATACTGCTGCCTGGAAAGCATCAAATAGTGACAAAAAAAATATATGTCTGCTGCGCTTTAAAGTGTTGAAGGTTATGTATATTAATCCCTTTCATTTAATGTGAGATCAGACTGTCATTTTATATTATGTCATGTTCAGAGGTGTGTAAAACTGATGGTTATTCTCTGTTGTAAAGTGTTTTTGGCATGTTTGTAAATATATATATATATATTTATATATATATATTGTCTTTACCTTTTTTTTCTCCAAACAAAACAAAAATCAGTTTACAAATGTAATTTATATACTCCAACATTACATATAAAGTGTAAAAAAGTATTTTCTTCATGTAATGTCACAGGTCTCATCCAAATAAAAAATATAATATCTTAGACTTTTCTTCTTCCCACCTATTATCTCAAGGCAGCATTTGGATTCTTCCTACAGCAAAGCCGCTGACTTCATGTCCAGGTGTGTCTCAACACAGTGCGCTACTGTGTTCCTCTTGTAAAAAGGCCTGCTTCTCCATCAGTTTCCTGAACAGGCCGTCTTTGTTGCTGAGCAGCTCCATGTGCTGGCCACACTCCGCTATCCGGTACTGATCTAGGACCGCCACAGCGTCTGCATTCTTGATGGTGGACAGCCGGTGAGCAATGATAACAACAGTTCTTCCTGTTTGGAGCCATGATAAGGAGAGAAGAAGAAAAAAGAAAATCACAAAATAACAATGATAATTAAGAAGTGGTTATTCTTTGGTTCTCATTGTGCACCGTACCTTCCATCAGGCGCTCCAACGCCTCCTGGACCAAGGATTCATTTTCAGCATCCAGTGCACTGAGGAAAGAACATTAATTAGATTTCTGTTCAAACTACAAAACGTCTGAAGATTAGAAAGCTAGCAAATCGCCACTGGATATGAACCCAGGATGTTGCAGTAAGGTTCCTGACAAGTTGGATGCTGTGGCTCATCTGACATATATTATTTATATGCTCCTGCCAGTGGACTCTTTGACTTATACATTTGTTGCATTTATTGATCAGTTGCAGCACTTTCAGAGGAGGAGCCCTCTGATTCCACACTGGCTCTTAACACCAGAACTTTGTCTTAAGTGTCAGTCCGTGTGGTACTTGGTTATGTGGCACATGCCCTGGTTGTTGACCCCTGGTTTAATACACTGCCTGGCCAAAAAAAAAAAGTTGCCACCTTGGTTTAACTAAGCAAATAGGTAGGAGCCTCCCATTGGAGGTCAGGTCTAGGTTCAGCAACAGTATGTGCTCAAAGAATGAGGTCAGCTGACTACCTGAATATACTGAATGACCAGGTTATTCCATCAATGCATTTTTTCTTCCCTGATGGCACGGGCATATTCCAAGATGACAATGCAAGGATTCATCAGGATCAAATTGTGAAAGACTGGTTCAGGGAGCATGAGATGGATTGGCCACCACAGAGTCCAGACCTTAACCCCATTGGCTGGAGTCTACTGGAGACTCTACCACAATCAATACAAGATCTTGCTGAAAAATGTATGCAACACTGGATGGAAATAAATCTTGTGACATTACAGAAGCTTGTCAAAACACTGCCACGGAGAATACGTGCTGTAATCAAAGGCCATCCAACAAAATATTAGAGTTCATGACCCTTTTTTTGGTGGCAACTTTTTTTTGGCCAGGCAGTGTATGTCATAATACTCTCATCCCAAAACCAAACAGATAATTTTTTCTTTAGAAATATTCTTTAACAAACTTGTCTCTCACCTGGTTGCCTCATCCAAAAGAAGGATCTTTGGATTCTGTGAAAGCAAAAAAAAACATTTTTAATTTTGAGACCAACTTCATATATGTGCCATAATTAAAGAGGATGGTTGAATGGAAAGATAGATGGATGGATGTAAAATAAGACAGACAGAC
The DNA here is from genome assembly GCA_016785265.1 of Paraplagusia blochii. Classification (NCBI taxonomy): domain Eukaryota; kingdom Metazoa; phylum Chordata; class Actinopteri; order Pleuronectiformes; family Cynoglossidae; genus Paraplagusia; species Paraplagusia blochii. The sequence goes on along the minus strand of JAFBJS010010000.1, from coordinate 38,815 downwards.
AGACAGACAAATTAGCACAAAGTTGTTTAGTCTGTATGTGGGTAGGTCCATCGGTCAGTGGGCCAGTACATCTATGGATCAGTAGGTAGTTTGCTCAATGGGTCGGTAGATAGATCAAAAGGTAGACAGATTGATCACAGTATTAACTAAACAATCACTCCATGGGTACTTACCTTAAGCAGGGCTCTGGCTATGGCTATTCTCTGTTTCTGACCACCTGAAGAAGAAAACATTTTTACATTTATTCATCCATCTAAATTTCCATCAACAACCACAGCTGTGAAACTGGTGTACTCTCATGTTAGTTGTGCTAACTCGACTGCACAAAGATTTTCTGATCATCCATTGTCCTTCTGGCGCAATGAGCTAACCAGGTGTACCATTAGAACACTTTGAGTGAACTTTACTAGAAAAGGGTCTCTATACACAATGGAGATGTTGCACCAAAACTTGCATTTGCAGCTAAAATAGTCATTGAACACACTAGCAAGGAGTGAATTTAGGATTACTTTATAGTCTTTCGTCTTTCTTTCAAAATAAAGTGACCCCAAAGTATTGAACGACAGTTACCAAATAATCAAAGACTTTCTAAGGGCTTTACTGAGAAATGGATTTATAGGGTTTTTTTTGTTTGGGAAATGTTTGGAAAATGCTTTTCCAAATCCTTAAGGCAGCATGGGGAAAGAGACAGAGAAATTCAAAGACTGTTTATTATTTTTAATCATTGTGTGTGACACGTTTAGTGCAAACACTGATAATAGAAAAGTAACATAACGACTGCACGATCATGCAGGACACGTCTGACTCCTGTGGACAGAATTGCTATAGATAAAAGATTAATATAAATGCAGTGTGACTTTATTTACATTTAAATGCAACATAAATAAAGTCAAAGAGGTAGACGGTGATTATTTTTAGACATCCTAAAAATAATCACCCTCTGACTAGTGGTGACAGCTGTGACTAGGGTTACACAGAGGTTAAAATTTCTGGACACTTTACAGAATTTTTCCATGGGAAGTTAGGCTTGGGAATTTTTGATATATCCTCATCAGAAACAAACATAGCTGTAAATCTGTTCGATCAAAGGTCATTCTAATATTAATTACTGATACTAATTAGGGGTGGCGTTTGAGGACAGGCAAATCAGACGGCTGCTTGGGGCCCTGGCCACTAGGGGGCCCTGGCCAAAATAGTTGTTTTTTTTGCTGCATGAACTGATACCGCAGAGAAAAGACTTGATATTGAACTCACACTGCACTCACATACGTCTGCTACTGTAGCTGCGCTACCATTACAGTACTTGCCTCCATACTGCAGCTTATGTGATATTTATCACCATATTCCAGCTCTATTGTCACATCATTATATGGGAGGGGCTAATGCAGTCTAGGGAAGCTTGACAGTGTGGGGGATGTTGGTAAAGGAATATTGTATACATAAATAATATGTTAACTATCTGTCCTCTTCTTTGTGGATGTTCCCTTTTTGCGTTGGGTCTTTGAACGCATTAACAGAAGACTTTCTGTATACATTCTTGTATAGTTATTTCAAGGAGCTATAATAAGCTAGCCTGCTAAATGGTCAATGAAATAAAAATAGCTTATAGTTAGCATCTAACTTACCAGCTAGGTAGCTACTATGAATGTATCTTTAAGTTTAGCATTAATACCATTACAGACCATTATAGATTACAGAACATATTTACACACTAATACTTACATATACAGTATATTCAGGTAAACTTACTTACACATATATATATATATATATGTTTATATTTCGCAGGCTTAACTGTGTTGCATCACTAATCTTTGGGCTCATCACGCTATTGAGTTCCGTAACTATATTTACATTTCCTATTTAGGGCCAACCTTTAATTATGCAAATCTCTGTTTTACTCCCATAAATTCCTGTTAATTCCAATTAATTCCCATGGAAAAATGTCCAACATTGGAAATTCAAGAAACTTTGCAACCTTGTTGTTGTTTCTTACATTTAAGTTCTGTGTCATTTTCTTACCTGACAGTAAAATCCCTTTCTCCCCGACCACAGTGTTAAAGCCTTTAGGGAAATCCTGTATGAATTCATATGCATTGGCCACCCTGGCTGCTCTGTAGATTTCTTCTGTGGTCACGGTACCAGGGTTCACTGCACCATAAGCAATATTTTCCCTTATTGAGGTAGAAAACAGCACAGGCTCCTGAAAAAAAACACATAGCAATGATATTTTAGTCACATAAAAGCAAATTTTAATTGTTTATTGTTGGGAATGTTACTTTACTAAACAGTATATAAATATAAAATAGAAAAATGTTTTTTAGTGATGATTTTTAATAATTATTGTATTTGATACCTGGCTCACAGTTCCAATTTGTCTTCTTAGCCAATAGGGATTCAAGTCCTTGAGGTCATGTCCATCTAAGGTGATATTTCCTGTAAGATGTGTAAAAAAAAAGTGTAATCAGCGTAATCAGTTATCAGCAAAGCTGTAATATCTGAATGAGAATATTGTCCTCACCAATGTCTGGATCATACAGTCTGAGCAACAGTGACACCAAGGTTGACTTCCCAGATCCACTGGAGCCAACGACAGCCATGACCGTTCCAGCTGGAACCACCAGACTCAGGTTCTTGAAAATAGGAGCCTCCTTACGGGTCGGGTAAGCAAAGGAGACATCACGGAATTCAATCCGGGCCCTCATTTCATCTGAGGGGAGCACTTGGCCCTCTGTGAATGGGAAAGGGTCAAATTATTGAATCAGTATACTCTCAGTATACTCGGTTGTGTGCCAACAAAGCCAGCAAAAACCTTCTCTACTGCTGTGTACCGTTTCAGGTTCAATAAATTTATCGTGTATATTTTTTAAATAATACACAGTATTCTGTTCTCAACAATCAATCTCACTCTAAGCTTTTCTTAGACGTAGATTTTTATATCATATCTCAGCCACATGGGTGACTAGGTCAAAATAAATCAGTCCTAAGGTCTCTAGTAGTTGGTGCTGGGAGACTAACATGAATGAAGTATATTTTATTGACAATTGTTTGTTTTGAGTTGGTAAAAACTAAACTAACTTAACCAAAGTTAAGTTGACCCACAGAGGTTAGATTGGTTAGATTGAACCAAAGAATCTAAGAAACTGCATTTAGTGACTATCAGACTCAGAAAAATTTGCATATCCTTGGGTCCATTGATCCAGACGAATGTAGAGCAGACAATTTGCACCTGAATTAATTTCAATTCAGGCCAGGACAATGTCAGACAAACAGAAGGAAAGACTTGACTCTGATCCTGGATGATATGAAATGAAATTTCTGGATAATCTATACAACAGAATCAGCAAACTCCTCTTAAGAAAAGGAGTTGGATTTTGCGTACAACTAATCAACAAGGTTTGAAAAGTACAATGTGTGTGTTGTCTTCTATATTCTTTGTGAGTTTGTTGCTTTAGTAATGGCATCAATACTGTTATGAATCTAACAACCTATTGATTGTTATCGGTAATTAACAATTCCTCTCACTTCCATGACTGTAAGGAACTTGTTAACACCATTAAACCAACCAACTCCGACAGAGTTACCATAACTGTGGAGGAGATTAGGGTTTCCTTCCAGCGCAACAACCCAAGGAAAGCAGTAGGGCCTGACCACAGTAGTACACGCATCCTTAAAAACTTTGCCAGGGAACTAGCCCTTGTATGGCAACCTTGACACCCACCATGTAACCCAATCATGGAAAACATCCAACATTAAGCCCATCCCCAAAAAGAAGTGTGCTGAGGAACACAACAATTACAGACCAATGACACTAACATCAGTGATCATCAAGTCACTGGAAAAGAAATTTCTCAATAGACAGATAGGAGGGCTTCAAGATCAAGATCTGGACCAGTACCAGTTTGCTTACAAACAAGCACAGAGGATGCAGTGGTAACACTGGCTCATATTATAGCCAAACACCTGGACAAACCTAACACCTAGTTCAGGGCTCTATACTGTCCAAAATGATTACGCTTCAGATAAACCAATATATCATCCATTGGTACTTCTCACTAACAGGGTACAGCTGGTCAAGGTAAACAATACACTATCCTCTCCCATCACTACCAATAGAGTCCCCCAGGGTTGCAGAAGTTCCCCTAGGCTGTTCACTCTGTAAACTTCTAACTCCACCACCAAGGAGCCAAATCAATATGTCCTCAAATACTCAGACGACACTACTCTAGGGAGTCTTTTCACAAAATCCGACGATCACACAGACTACCAAGGTAAAGTGTAATGGTTAATTGAGTCATTAACACAGTGAAGACCGAGGAGGTTATTTTTGGAAAACCACCCAATCTCCAACTAACCCCAGTTAAAATCCCTAACTCAAACATCAATCAAGTCACTTCCCATAAATACCTGGGTGTTATGATTGATCAAAATCTAATATGGAGCGACCACGTGGACTTTATATGCAAAAAAAAAAATACAACAACGCATCTAGTTCCTGCGATGATTAAGATCCTTTGGTGCCAGTGCCCAAATAATCCACATATTTTTTAATTCTGTGATCCAGAGCACTATGCTTTACTGCAGCACAGCCTGGTATAGCAGCCTCTCTGTCAGGGATAAAGCCAAACTCCAACACCAAATCAACATCTGCTCTAGGATCATAGGGCTGCCTTTAGCACACCTATTCCAGGAAGCCCACAATAACAGCATGCTTAGACTGGCTACGTGCATCTCCACGGATGTCACACTCTTCACCAGAAATATCAGTTATTACCCTCCAATAGACGTTTCAGAGATCCCTCCTTCAACCGCAACAGACTTAAACACTCCTACTTATACACTTAACCACACGATGATGATGTCCTCAATGTATGTACGTTTGTTGTTTTTTTGTCTGTCTGCTAGTGCTCAATTCTCCTCATGATACATGTGCAATAATCTCTTGATGTTACTTCTATGTACTGTCCTTCTTGAACGAGTCTTGGTCGGAGATGCAAAATGAATTTCAGTGTAAACTGACAATAAAGTTAATACAACAACACCTTGACTGGCGGGCTTAACGTTAACCATACTGTTATGCCACTACAGTACACTATATATATTGATATATGTAAACAGGTCAATTCATTTAATTGCACAGATGTTTATTCCCTGACCATTAAGGGGAAACTCAGGTTCTCTGTCCAGCAGCTGCCACAGTCGAGAGCCGGCTCCAAAACCCTTCATCATCTCAGAGTAGAAGGAACTAAGACCTGTTTGAAGAGCATAGATAACAAACCATAGTTTAGAATCACAGTTAACACTAAACACACCAAATATGATTCGAAGTTACACTGTATTCTTACCTGCAATACTAATGCCTACCCAGAAGGTGTACATGAGAAAGGAAGACAGCTCTCCAACAGTCATGTGATGACTAGCCATGAGGAGCCCTCCTTTGTACAGCACTGACAGGATCATGATGTTTCCACTCAGACCTGTCTACAAAAATAACATTTCTACAATGTAAATTTTTGTTAAAACAAACATTAGAAATGTTTAAAAAACAGGGTTCTCAAAATGGCTTTTGAATCTTCTTTCTAACACATTTACTGGAACAGTGAATTTATAACTTCTTGTGTTCATGTGTGTAATTTGGAAAAGCACTGTAAAAAGTGTATATTTACATCTTAACTATACTGATAATAACTTGATTCTGTTGAATTGTATAGAGTGGTCTTTAAAACAATGGATTAGATGGATAGAAATATCTTGGATTAAATAAGAAAACAGAGACGGATGAAAAAGGAGCGTCAACTAAAAGTACTAGAGCTAAAACAAAAACTACAGGAACATGAAATACAATTTATAAAAAAAAAAAATGTTGATCCGTGTTTGTGTGTTTGTTTGTGGTATGAGGAACTAGTGCTGGGTGAAAAGGGCACAAATGTGAAAAATGCTGAATGCTGAGTGATAAGCCACAACTTTCCTGCATTCACAAGAATGTGGAAAGTTGAGTGTTGAGAATTCTTAGTTGACCAAGGTTCGGTGAACAACAAAGCACTGACCGAATTATATAGTTTACCAGCAGCAGCCTACCATCACTGCCAGGAAGGAATTACAATTAAAAACACAGAGATTAAGTAACATTGTGATCATCATCACAAGTGTAAATCATTCATTCATTCATTTATTCATTCATTATCGTTTTATACGTTAATGAGTCTCAGTCTCCAACACTGTCTCCATTATTCTCTGCCACTGTTTAGTTTGCCCGCCTGTCCGTCCTGGGTGAGGATCCCTCCACTGTTGATCACCCTGAGGTTTCTTCCTTTTCCCCTGTCTGGGTTTTTTGGGAGTCGTTCCTCAGCCAGTGTGAGGGTCTATAAGGGCAGGGGTTTGTTCTCTCTTGTATTGAAAATTGTTGCTCCAATGTTTGGTTGTTTTGTACAGTGCCCCGAGATGACGGCTGTTGTGATTTGGCACTTTAAATAAATAAAAGTTGAAGTTGAGTTGAAGTTGAAGTTGCCACACAAATCACACATCCAGTGGTTGGTGAACGCACTGAAGGTAAGTGGGTTAGGGAAGGGCTTTGTTAGGCCAGGCAGACTGCTTCCTTAACTGCTAGCCCAACCCTGCTGCTCTGATAATGATTCAACAGGTTTTATTTTAGTTTTATTTTAGAACACTCTGCTGGTGACCCTTGAACAATTTGTTGTGATAAATTTGTGCATAAAATTTTCTACAGACACTATATAATCATTAAAGATGTGGATTACGTATTTCTGTGAACTGACTTAGACACAACAATCTGCTAAATGAATAAATGCAAACGTGATGCAATCTCCCGGCTGCCACAGGGAGGGCAGAAGAGAAATGCGGGAGTGCAGTTAAGACTATTCGGACCTCTCCTTATATTAGTAGTGACCAGAGGAAGGGGAGAGAATGAGGGGAGGACGAGTGAGACAGACTGCAGGAGGAATCAGAGAACCACGGTGTAGCATTAAGGCAGCTGGACACAGCCCAAAGGACATTTAAGTCCTATGGACCTGAACCAATGACCAATACAGTTTGTCTTTTTGCGTCATGTGTTTACCATTTATTTCTTTAATGTCGGTGTTGTTTTTTTATTCAAAGACTAACTACAACTACATGCTGCGCACAGAGTCTATATGGATAGATTGGGAGACAGTGTTTTCAGGTACCAGGCTCCTCACCTTTGGAACCAGCTTCCAGTGTTTGTTCAGGAGGCGCTCTCTATTTTCAAGGTTATACTTCAAACCTCCTTTTTGATAAAACATATTTGTTGGGCTGGAGTAACCACTTAGGTATGCTACTATTTGCTTAGACAACAGGGGGAACTCCCATGGTGCACAAACCACTCGGTGTTCCTCATATTAGAAACTTCACATATTGTTACCAATAATCAAAAGAATATATATACTTTAGATATATACAGTATAATATGAACAGTAAGTTGAAATTGAACTGTTACCCTTAATAAAAATAAATTTCCAGTGTTCTGAAATATCCTACATATCCTACCTATAAAATCTTCCTACCCGAATTAACTGTGCACAACAAGGATTTCTCAAGCGCACCTGTCAATAACTTTCTGCCACCAGACCGGTAAAAAAGTTTAGAATCTAATATCAATGACTAATAAATGAGAAATGAATGCATCATTTTGAGTTCATTGTTGTAAAAATATTTCCTAATCAAATATTGTTGCATTTTTGATGATAGAATCCTAGCCATTCTATTGTTAAGTTTTTTTGTTGATAAAGTGTAAGTAATAGCCACGTGGGGCCAAAAGGAAACATTTTTTCTTTGCGGCCCGGCACCAATTCACCCACTGGACCTGTACCAGTCCCTGGCCCAGTGGTTGAGGACCACTGTTATAGATGACCCCCTAATGTCCATCAACTTACAAGTCAAATAACTTTGTACAATGGTCCCACAGTGAAACCTGTTAATTTTGGCAACTTAAAACATTACTGTGAAATGCAGAAGTATATTGAAACACACTATTTGTCAAGAGTGGTATTGCTTTGCAGCACACACTTACTGCACCGAAGAAACCAGCACGGAGCACAGCTTCCTTCTTTGCCAGGTCGAGAACCTGATCCGTCTTCTGTGTATAAGCATGGACCTCTGACAGTTCCTTACCGAATGCCCTTACTGTCCTCAAGTTGCCAATACGCTCCTCTGCCAACTACAAAATAAAAATAAAAAAAGATCAAACAACTCCAACAACCCAACAACTCTCAAAACATCATGTAGTTAATCCTGCATATAATCTATAAATGGATACTCATATAAACATATTAACTATACTCATACCTGTGATTTATATGTATGTACAAATTAGGTTTATTGCAAACAAAGTAGCAGCAGAAAACATTTCCTTAACATTGCATCACAATGGAAAAATTTACCCCTATACATAGATAAAGTATCTTCATTATATATTTCAAGGAATTGTACCCTATTTTGAATAGCGATATGGTTATGTTTTATTATAGCCATTTTTGGTTATCTCTTTTTATTTTACTGCAATCAAATATAATTGCATTTTTAGGCCACATTGTTTCAACATTACTTTGTTTAAAAGTGTAATAGTGATTGTACCTGAGTTGCTTCAGCCAGAGCATCCTGTGTACGTTTAGAGATAGAGCGCAGATATCGGCCATAGCCCACAGTGAGAAGGGCCAAGGGGGGAACAATCATCAACACGAAGCCAGCTAAACTGGGAGAGACATAGAACTGGAGGGTGGGGTGTAAAGAAAAGAGAAAAGACAAAAAGGGAGAGAAATAACCTGAAATGAGTAATTTGACGTCATATTTTTAATAATAAGGTCAAGAAAGTAGAACTTGGATGAGAAATAGGCTCATAGGTAAGGATGTCTAAATGAATACAACACTCTGTAATGTAAAAAATGTGCAATTTGCTGCCCACAGAATAATATTTTGTGGCCCCAATCTTGACATAAGAGTTTGACGTTGGCATCGGCCTATCTGAATTAACTGTGCATGGGCACAACAAGGATTTTGCAACTTTATGCTTCCAGAGTGATATGAAATGACTCTGTGTCATTTTGAGTTTATTGTTCACTGAGAAAATATTTCCTAATCAAATATAGTTGCTTTATTAATGTTGGAATCCTAGCCATTCTATTGTTAACTTCTTTTGTTGATATGGGTATGGATTAAGTGTAAGTAATACCCGGCCCAGCGGTTAGGGACCACTGGTCTAGATCATTTTGATGATAATAATGTGTCACATCTTTATTACCACTTTATTACCACAATAACACTCACCATCATAAGCTCACCCGTTATGGAGGAGAACACTGAGGCGTTGAGGTTGGCATCAGCCACAAGATTTGAAAGAGGGTTTCATTCCAAGTCAACAATATTGAAAGTGGTCACTCAGTGCTAAACACTGCTCTGGATAAATGTGAGTATTACAAAAGAGACTTTCCTTCGACTGCTGCATTGACAATGTGATGATGATGCATGAAAATATATTTTCTGTAATGAACTTAACTTCAGATCATCACCATAAATACATTTTCACAAACTGATGTGCTGTACTGTGCTGCAGTATAGCATTGTGTGCTTTACCAGTAAATGTATGGTAGGTTTTTACATTTTATTTGAATCACTCTTCACATTTCTGGTAAATCTTGTAGTTCTCAACACCCTAGTCCTCAGACAGGTTTTTGATTTCTTTTTCGCTGTTTTTTTTTTTTTGTCAAAGCTACTCAAACGCAGTGTTCCTCACACGTGACGTATTACACAGAATCTGGGCAAATTCTTATTTTAAATTAGTTTTTCTTTTGTATTGAACATTGATAGATGATGCAGCCCTTTGGTGAAATGACAGTGGGGACAGTGGCCCTCAACTTATCTGTGTCTGAGACTGCTACATTCATGCATATTCACAGCAACACAAAAGTCAGTATTATAGTATGTAAACAAGTGTGTTACTAGTGAAATCAGACAAACATGCCCTACAGGCTTGGGGCTACTGTAAAAATTCTGTCTCCCCCTCCGGTGGTGGAACAATAAACTAGGTTTCTGCTATTTGAATAACTAACAAATTATTTAAGTCATTCAGTAAATAGAGATTTTAGTCACCAGGCAGCTGTAAAGTAGGCAAATTGTATTATGTGTAACATTTAGAACTAATTACAAGATTATGTCCTGGAGCTAGTCGACCCTCCTCTGTTTGTTGAAGATGTCAGTTCACAGGGGTTTTCCCTCAAACTGGCTTAAGTGCAAGCTGCACAAGTACACTTCTTATTAGGGCTAGCTGAGGCTATAATCATCGTCGTCTAGAACAGTGTTGCCCCTTTTTTGTGCCACGGACTGGGTAAATGTCTTCTACGGACTGGTCGTTAAGTTGTGGCAGCTAAATACTGCTTAATAGATTTAAGTTCCTGTTGTTCTGAAATATTTTCCTACCTATAAAATCTTCCTACACGAATTATTGATGATGGAATCATAGCCATTCTATTGTTAACTTCTTTTGTTGCTATGGGTATGGCTTAAGTGTAAGTAATACCCAGCTCAGTGGTTGGGGACCACAGGTCTAGATAATTTTGATGATAACAATGTGTCACATCTTTATTACCACAATAACACTCACCATCATGCTTACACCAGCAACTGCCTGGGCAACAGCTCTCAGTCCATCTGAGAGATTGTCAGTAACTGAATGTCCAACAATGGCTGTGTCAGCAGAAAGCCGGTTGATAAGCTCGCCCGTTCTATTACGGTCAAAAAATGCCACTTCCTGTCTAAGTATGGAGGAGAACAGTGAGGCTCGGAGGTTACGGACAATCTTCTGACCTTAAAGGAAAAGAAAGTATTGGTGAGCACATAGATAAACATAGCGGAAGTTATGGTTGCATCAATAAATACAACTATAAACATATTACCTGAGATTTGCATTAGGTAAACTCTGGCAGCATTAGCTGCGCCACCACATAGAAAAACTCCCGTGAGCATTATACACAGTGACGTCAGTGAAGCCGTCATCGTATCCGTGTCCATGGCACTGCTGTATATGGTGTCAATCACTTTTCCCAGGAAAAAGGGTGCTGACATGCTGACTGCACTGGAGATTGTGAGAAAGCCAACAGCAGCTGAGGGGACAAAATTGTTAACAATTTTTGTCTAAAACTGATCACAATAACATGTTTTCATACGCTTTAGGTGACATATCATTGACAACATACAGCTTTGATTTTCATTTTAACACTAAAAACATACAATGGTCATCAGTCTTCTGACTCTTGCCCTTTCTCCAAACCTTCCTGTCTGTGTTGTCCCTCTAATGACCCCACTCCCAATCCTGTCCAAAAACCATTTGATAATAAAATATTGTGCTTTGTCAACAAATTTATGAATATAGTTGTTTTGTTCCAAGTCCTCGATCATAAAAATAATGCAATAATTTTAACCATAAGTCATTCTTGATGCCCTTTTTGAAATGTGTCATTTTATTTTTTTGTTGACTCCTGTTACTCTCTGGTGCATCTCCAAATTTTGAGTATTTAAGACATAACCACAATAATATCCATCACAATATTTGGGAGATGCTAGTGGATTGTTAGTTGCTACAGAACAGTTCTGTAATACTGTTTTCTGTTGTGTTACTGTAAATGTAAAGCATAATGCCAAAATATACTACAATAGATTGAGTAGTGTTTGCAAGAGGTCCAGACTGTACTGATTATTGAGATTGTTGGTTAGGATTTGGGTAACAGTTGTGGAGCATGATGTCCCTCAGACTAGGTAAAGTGGTTAAAGTTGAAGAAGAACAAATGAATGAATAAATGAAACATAAATATATGAACTATATGCAAAGGAACGTGGCAGGTTGGTTGATTGGTACATTTTTGCCTTTTTTTTACCATAAGGTGACTTTAAGTGAATTGGTTGGGGTGCACCTTACCGGTCAGTCTCCATTTCTCTGACTGAGCGAGACCTAAAATCCTCTTGACATCGTCCAAAGGGACCGGGGTCTTGGGCTGTATTGTCCCAGTGTCTGTCTGTTTCTTCTCTGCTCCTGTTGAAAGTGGCGGTCGTGATGCCGTCGCAGAGGAACCAGCGAAAGCAATAGGTATGTGCACACACGTAGGGCTGTTCAGGAAGAGAGGTCTGCGTGAAACCCACGTCAGGGGCTGGAACGGCGAATGGAGAGACCAGCTGCCCCTGCTGCGATGTGTCGCCTTCCGGGAACCGGCTGAGAAGCTCAGGCTGTGGTGTAAAAGGCACCTCCGGGACAATTGGTGCTTCAGTCTTGGTAGATATGTCCCGGAAACACGAATTAAAAACCACATTGTCCAAAGCGAACTGAGAGCTGTTAGCTTTAAACTAAAGAAGCTTTAGCAAAAGGCGAAGCGACGAGTCTTTCTGGCGGTGAAGTCCGTGTCCATTTCCCTGCTCTCTGGTTCTCTTCAACTCGCTTCATTGCCGAGTGTACGCCGTTATTTTAGGCATTATCTACAAGCAACAGGAGACTTCGCCCATTTATCTTTTATTATCGAGCAGTAACTGCCTCCAACACCCTACCTGTCAATGTCAGCTGTGGCTCAGTGACCACGAACAATTAGCAGACTCCACCCTACGGTCAGTCTGACGAAGAGCTTCAACAGGAGCCCGAGGTTAGAGCTCTGAGAACACCATACTGAATGTTTACAGATTTTAGTAATGGGACTGTTGGTCGTCCTTCTCCCCGGCGGAAGGACACGCACACACACACACATGCACACAAACACACATTCAAGGCATCGCCAAAAGAACCCAGAGCAATGATTGTTTCTAATCTTCATTTGTTAACAGGTCTCATGTGCAGTGGTCTCCACGGCTGACACCCAGATCACACTGCACGTGCCGTGGTGAGTCCACTGGTAGTAATGTGGTTTGGGACGATGTGGCAACCTGGCAGCAGGTGGATTCGAACCTGAAGCCTTTCCAGACCCAAGTCTGCTTCCTCATCAGGCTTACCGTCATTAATGTCATATCAAACATAATGAATGTAATTAAAAATAATAATATTCTCAAACACCAATAATATCAGAAAAGAGCATAACTTTTTTTGTTTGTTTGTTTGTTTGTTTGTTTGTTTGTTTGTTTGTTTGTTTGATTTTAGCAGTGGTGGTTCTGGTTACCAAATAACTAAATATGCCAACATCATATTGAAGAATTAGATCTTTAACAACACATATTTGAGCTGTAGTTATTCTGCTTAATGCAAAAGACAATGAATGACTATCGATTGCTTTGGTCTGGCTGTCTGGAAAGTTGAAAGGTCAGGCAAAGAAGAAAAACAGGAGGCACGTGTGGCGTGAAAAGTAGTAAGTTCTTCTTAAAAATATATACAAATCGCGATGTACAGGAAAACTATTGCAGTTCTTTAGTTTTCGTATTTTTCCAGACTCTTCCGTGAGCAAGTTAGCATAACAAAGCCACTGTTTTTCCCCATGTGTAGCCACTTTGACTCTGAGCTAACTGCTAACTATGCGTTACGGAGCTGTCATAGGGTAGTCATAACAAAAAAAGAACAACCAAAGTGTTAGTGGTCCATGTGCAACAATTGCAAAAAAAGGTTACATAACTATGAACCAGCTTATGTTGAAAGCATTCTGTTCAATCTATTCCGTTTTACCTAAGGGCTGCTTGATTATGGGAAAAAAAATCACTGGGCATTATATTGATGTCTTTGTGGATTTGCTACTTTGTCTTCCTTTATGTATCAGTGAGTCAAAAACACTAGTGCCTGGACTGGCCATGCTCTTGATGAGAATACCCCCAGACCTGGATCGTGACATTTGTCAGTAGAGACAGACAATTTGGCAGTTGTGGGTGCTGATACACCGGTTACCCCGGTCGGTTACCCCGGTCGGTTACCCCTGTTGTTCCGGTGCACCAGAACAAAGATGACGCTTTAGTCTTTTAAGGGAAAATAAAACAGAGCCCATCCTCCCCTATCCTGTCCGTCCTATCCTGGAGAGAAAACGCCAGCAGAGGGCGCTTTACGTAAGAACTAGAACTCCCTATTATTCCTGTCCTTTTAGACTTGTCCCTTTTTCAGGGGTTGCCACAACGAGTCAACATTGTCCATCTCACCCTGTCCTCTGTATCCTCAACTCCAACTACCTCCATGTCCTCTCTCACTGCACCCATAAACTTCCTCTTTAGCCTTCCTGTTTGTAGCACCATATCTAGGATAATTCCTCCTCCAATATACTGTTATGTTCCTCTGACCATGGCCCAAACCATCTCAATCTGGCTTTTCTAGCTTTTTCTCCAAACCTTCCTAACTGTGACCTCATTCCTCATCCTGTCTATCCTTGTCTCTCTTAAAGAGAATCTCGGTATCTTTAACTCCTCCACCCTCCAGCTTTGCGTCCTGTCTTCTGCCTATTCCTAGTGTCTCTAAACCAGTGATTTTCAACCAGTGTGCCGCGGCACTCTAGTGTGCCGTGAGATATCGTCAGGTGGGCCGTGGGAAATTATTTAATCTTACCCAATTAACCATTAGTGGGTGTCTGCATTGTATTAGTGTTGCATATATTGTAATACTCTTCTATTCCAGTGGGTGGCAGCATGGGCTATGAATGCCTGTGAAAACAATAGCAGATGACAAACAGCAAATGAGCAAGTGACAGTGATAGAGATGCAGAAAATTCTTGAGTTGTAATTTTGGGATTACTGTTGATCAAATAACACCATTGATTTACCTAAATTAGCTCCTCCGTTCTCCTCAGCAAGTCTGCTGCAGTAAGTAATCCACAAGCTTCAAAGACATACACTGTAAGACACATTTTAGGAAAGCAGTGTATGTGTGTGGAGGTGGTAACATATTGTTAAATCAAATTGTTTATATTGGAGTGTTGGTCAAAGCTTTCAACCACATATCTATGTGAGCTGAGCTTCTCAAGCTTGACTGAGATAAAAACAGAGAGAAACTCAGAGCTGTTGTTGAGGAAGAGCTTTGTGTGTGTCTTCCTACCGTTCCTGCCAAGATATCCAATTTGTGTTCATTGAAACAGGCCCAGGTTTCACCTCCAATGAGAATAAATACATTTTGAAACTATATTATGAACTATATGTATTATATGTGCTGTGTTAAAATGTTATTTTGGTATAAAGGTTTTGAACACAAACTTGGGACTTTGTCTCAAAAGTCACACATTCACTGCCCAGCAGCATACTCGTCAAAGCTGCTTGGGTTTTGGGTCAGCACATGAAGCCTTTTACTGATGGA
The DNA here is from genome assembly GCA_016785265.1 of Paraplagusia blochii. Lineage (NCBI taxonomy): Eukaryota > Metazoa > Chordata > Actinopteri > Pleuronectiformes > Cynoglossidae > Paraplagusia > Paraplagusia blochii. The sequence goes on along the minus strand of JAFBJS010010000.1, from coordinate 23,553 downwards.
GGGGTTCTTAAATAATGCGTGGGCGTAATCGCTGACACACTACTTGAGGGAAAACAAAACCAAAAGCATCTAGATAAAATCAAACAGACACCCATATCAGTGTCATCTGCCACATAGAAAAGTGAAATATTAACTCAGGATGTCCTAACCCAGTTAGATAAAGCCATGCATAGTCTCTCCATGTGTGTGACAATGATCAGTTTTTTTTTTTTACTTCAAGAAATATTGCCAATCCAGACCACTTCAAATTTTAGTTGCACATCCCTGATCTATAACTTAGTTATCCTGGACCTGCTTCCGTCTGTTTCATCAGGTTGGGCATTTGTCATTAGAATGAACTGGGGGCTCAATGCTCTTGGATCAGAGACTCCACCTGTGGATGTCAGGTTCTCCTCTTTTGGGGCACAAACATGGCCTGCTGGAGGTTTTATGTTATTGTGTTCTGGCGGTAGTAGTTGAATTGCTCCTTAGGTGTTGACCTCCAACAGCCTGCTCTCCCTCTCCAGCTTTATCGGCCTATCTACTGGTAGCCCCACCATGCTCTTGACACGAGCATTAGCTGATCAATTTTTGTTGGCTCTCATGATACCTCCAGTAGTGAGGCCATTGGAACGTAGTCAAAAACATACCTGAATTTTCAGAGAGACAAAAATTGTGTCATTCTGATTCTCCTTTCCAGCTGTTGTCGTTCCAATTTCCAAAATGAGTCTGAAATTGATTCACAATCAGCACTTGTGCATAAATAGAAATTCCGGGTAAGGCAACTAGTCTACACTACTAGTTACAATACAAAAATGAAATTACTATATATTTTTTTATTATTATTTTTAAAAGACGTCCCGACTATATTTGTCCTTTTAAGTGTCAGAGACTACAATTTCTTTTTTATTCTTGCACTGTCCTAAACTCAACTTTTTTTCTATTTCCATGCCTCATCAGAATCCCACTGTATGCAGCAGTATTAGCAGCTGCAGAGATGGCAGCCATCTTTTCGGGTATCCACCTAAAACTGAAGAGTCCTCAAACTCCATGGGAGGACAAGCTAAAACTGGCACGATTTGCCTGGGTATCTTCTCAGTGTCTGCTGCCAAACAAGGAACAGGTAAGGCAGAGTCACTCATGTTTTTGTCAGCTGTGGCATATGTTTTTGTCGATATTGTTACTAGTTACTAGTACTAGATTTTTTTTTTCTTGAGGTATCCTAAATATGTCTTTCTGAAAAAAAAAATGCAAAAGATAAAAACACATTTAACAAAAACCAAACACTTCAAACAAACGGTGATTGAACTTTTGGCCTGGCCGGTGTGACAGTACTTTGCAAGATTATTATTTTAGGGTCATCAAAGTCAGTTTACCTTGAACTCTCACTATAAAAATCAATGCTTTTCTGTTTGCATATCTCCCTGCTGCTAAAACATTTCACTGTTTGCTCACTGGTTGACCCTCTTTCCCCTCAGCCTGACTCTACCTTATTACTAGTTAAAGTATGTTAATGCCTCTGTTTTTGAATACAGGTGTTGCTGGACTGGTGCACTCATGCTTTGACGGGCTGGTACAATCAGAAGGTTGAGTTTTCACAGGAGGTCTTGGAAGGGCTTTGGTTGTACCTCAACAACCTGGTTCACAGCCAGAAGCTTCAGTCACTCCTCAGACAGGGCAAGACTGTGAGCCTGAGACTCAACATGGCACAGGTAACAAACTGTATGATTTGTGGATAGTGGTTTAGAGCAGCGGTCTTAGAGTCAACTCATGAGCTCAGGGTCTCTTTTCCCAAAGACCCAGAGGTCAGATTACATTACTCTGACATCTAGTTGCAGGCCACATGTGCAGGGCTGGTTAAAACTTTATGAGGCCTGGGGCTTATTACCAGGATGAGGCCCTTCATATCAAGTCCCGAACACTGCAGGTGCCCTGACACATCGGCTCACACAGAAGTCTACGGAACCAATCTATGACACACTACAGTTAAAAGTTAATTGGAAATACTGTATGTATAGCTGCTACTGGTATTCCCCTAACCGTTTTTTTCAGGCGACCTACAAACCACTGTGACCTAAAACAATAAAGGTTTTACATACATAAAAAAATCATCAATGGATGCTCTATGCCTCGTCTATGCAAAGCGCAAGCCAAGAGGGCACAGCATTTGGTTGAGGCTGGCCTGGTTCAAGCATCTCTTTTCAGATTGGAATGCTTCCGATCTTTAAATCCATGCGAATCCCAATGAATAGTTTGTCGAACAAAACACTGTTCTTTCGCTACCTTTCCTCCATTATGGAGGGAGCCACTGAACATTTGTTTTGCTCAGTCTTAATTTCTGACTTTTATAAGTCCTTCAGAAGCCTAAAAGTTGTCTCCTTTTACGTTGACAGTGTAACCCTTTCCGACCCAGTAGACACCCATCTCCTCACTAACTTCTCAACATAGGATGATGAATTTTCGCCTCTGCCTTGTTGATTGCTGTTCATCAGGGAAGGCAGCTGCTGTAGCATACTCCACATTTTTTTATGTTCTATAGCTTGTCATTTTCTTTTTTTTTTTGGCTTTGCTCTTATGTTTCCTGTGACCTGACATTCTTGATTGGTTTTATTCTATTTGAAGTAGAATAAAATTAGAAGAAGTAGACTTCCATTAACTTTCCTGACTTCATCAACAACCTGAGTCCCCCGGTGGTGAGGCCTGGGGCTGCAGCCCTGTTAGCCCATTCTGTTAATCCAGCCCTGCAAAACACTATGATGATGTCATAGTATCATTATCTGTGCTTATGGCAGTCTTGTCTGGTTGTTTGCTTGGTTTGGGTTGTATTAAGGGCTACATGTTCTATCATTCAGTCGTTTTTTTGTTCTCTTTTTGATTTCCAGCTGCTGCTCGACCGCCTCCAGGAATATTCTCACACCGGTTCTAAGACATCAGTGTCCGCATCACTTGTTCTTAGTGTTTGTCAGGGTGTTGTGTCCTGTCCAGCACTCTCGTCTGTCTTCATCACAAAATATGAGCTCATGGTTGACCTGCTGGTTAAGCTGTGTGCCATAGCCTGTGTTGAGCTACAACAGCAACAGATCCCAGAGACCACAATGACGGACTCTACATTGTGTTCAGCTGCCAGCGAGACAGACCGTCAGAATAAGAAGGAATTGTGCACAGAGCCAGATGAAGACTCAAGATCATCAGTTCTGTTTGGATTACTGCACCAGGTTTTGACGTGTTATTTAGCTGTGCAGCGTCAACAAGCAAACCCCAACAGGGTCATGGTGATGCTGATCAACCAACTGTTCCAGCCATTTGTACTCCTGAGACATCTGCTGACTTCTGCTGGCCGTTCTCGCACTTGTCCCCAAATCCATCAGCAGATGTGGAGAGACATTTGTTCAAGGATAGATTCCATTCATCTCTTTGCACTCTTCCCATCTGAGCACCTGACTTCATACAAGGAGGAGCTCCTCCCAAATAAGGACAATTCTGCAAAACGTGGAGCAGCAGGGACTAAGGGTCCATTAAAACCCGTCACTGCCATACTGTCCAAACTGACTGCTCAGGACTATTGCGATCCGTCACTGCTCTACTCGTTGAAGACCAACACAGTCTCTCTGCTGTTTAAATTCTTTCTGGACAGCTATGCTAAGAGCAAAGGAGAAAATGATGAAGAACATAAACTTTTATGTTTTCATTTTCTCACAAGACTAGTTTCAGTCTTGGATTTAAGTCCTGATATGCATTCAAGTTCACCTGCAGAAGAGAAAACTGCCAGAGACCCGCATGTGTCTGCAGTCCCAGACCAGACTCCCTGTCCAGTCTCTCCTACGTCCCCACAGAACTGGAGCCTAGCCCTCACTGCCCTGGAGTCCCTGCTCAGCCAGGCTGTCTCTGCTGATATCTATAACGTTGCAGCAGACAGGATAAGACACAAAGAGATCCAACTCAACTTTTTCAGAGCTTTAGGACAAATTCTATTCCATAAGGCTCAACCAAGGTAACATATCTGAAGGTTTTAATCATTTTTTACACTTCAAAATTATTGTTATTAATATAAACATTTTTTATTGTTAATGTCTTTTAGCATCCCGTCATGGCATCACTGTTTCAAGGTGCTGTTGAGTTTGAACCATCAAATTCTCGAACCGGATCTGGACCAGCTCCTCTCTTTGGCTTGGGTTAACTTTGAGTGTACGGATACACAAGTGCAAACCGCCAGACAGGTGAGACTGTACACACAGTGTGTGTGGTACCAAATATTCCACCTCTGGGCCGGGTCTTAGTTTGAAAGGCCACACAAGGAGGAGGCTCAACCCATAAGGGTGAATTGAAGGGGGAGATATTTTACTGAAACTCTATTTCTAGGGAATAATATAAAGAGCTTCTTGTTTGATACAGACTTCCCATACAGTGTTATAATAATCAAAATGATAATTATTGTCACTGCGTCAAGTTCTGGAATGTACACTACAAACACCCAAATGATTATCATTGTAAGTGATCCAAAAGGCAAATGAAGACACAGGCTTTGCCTGTTGAGAATTGCTGCCTGACGCACCTCCCCCAGTGCCTTTGTGCTTGTGTGTTCCTCCTGCCTCAAGGGTGTATTCCTGGCCTGACCAAAAGGTGGGGATGGGCAGGGGAATCGTTGGGGTGGGGGGGTCACCTAAATACTTACCTTTAGGAAGACAAGGAGGAATACTTTGTTTGCTTGTGAGATATCTTCACTAGTGGCCATTATTATGAGACACTCTCCTCCTGAGGTTGATCATGGCCCAAGGTGTGTTTTTCTAATAACAGTCATTTACAGTTTTATTCCTTGTTGACTAGTTATATTTCTAAAACATACCCTACAGGAACCGTAGGTATTCATGCGGGGCTGCTGAGTGCCCCTGGACATTGGTGATCCCTTCTGTAAAGAGTGTGGGCACACAGAATGACGAAGAAGATCAAATAACTTATTTAAACACAAGGAAAAAGTAAAATGAAGGAAAAACAGAAGTTGCTACCTTTCAAGGCTATTGGACTAATAATCCCAGACAGGAAAAACTGTATCAGCTCATCTGAGTGAGCCTTCTGGTTTTTCCAGATGCTCAAAAGACTTGGTGTCATGATGTTAAATTGTGTTTCAGTTGTTGATGCTTTATTGCTTAAGTTAAAATAGAAGATGAAAATTGATTAAATAGAAGGGAAAATTAGGTGTCATATACTGTAGATATAGGTAAAAGTAAATTCTTCACATTGCATTATTGGAATTAGACATGAAAAACTGTATTGAGCCATAAATACTGGCCTATAATTTAAAGAACAATGTAAAAATGTATCCCATAAAATAATTCTCCCAAAATTGTAATAAATTGTTCTGTCTATGACTACAACAGGAATGGAAAAAAACTAGACATCATAATATTTAATGTATCTCTTTTATTCCTGAGAGTGCAGGGATTTAAATATACATGAATGGGACAGTGTTTAAATTCAAAGGTTTTACTTAATATTCATATTCTCCACAGGGCCTGGTGTGTAGTCTCCTCCAGATCTATACCAAGCTGCGTCAGCTTCCTCACCTCTTTTCTGAACTATTGTTAGTGATCTGCCAGCCTGCTGTGGAAGAACTTCGACCTCCTCTGCTATTTGATGGCTTCCAGTCTTCCTTGAGCAGCTGTCTCCTCGATACCCCATTGTCTCAGAGCTTAGAGATTTGCTCATTGGTGCTGGACAGCATTAAAAAATACATCTTCCCAGACCTGGCAAATGGCAGTCAAGACGACGAAGAAATGACGGACATTACCCTGGAGGAGAGGAGACGAGATTCTTCTCTGAAGCTCTTCTCTCTGACCCAACTTCTTCATACTGTTTTATTTCACACAAAGTCCATAGACAGTGCGTCTCCTTTACCGTTAGTCAAGCAGGTTAAGGTGATAATGAATGAGATGCACCAGGTAGTCAGGTACTTACAGCAGCTGGTGTCAGATGAGAGTCCAACCATAACGGCAATAAAAGGTTCTGGACAAAGCAGGTTTGGAAAAGTCAGTCACCCAGAACCAGAAAAGATTCAAGAGTGGGTCCAGAAGACAGTGGAGGCCACTCTTATACTCAGGTATTCCTGGGTGGAGGTGGACATTCTTTTTGACCTACACTGCTGTAAATACAAATGCGTGGAGTCTGCTGACATTAAGGAAACAAAGGCTGAGGACGATCCCAGCGCTTCAGTTATGGCTTACATGGAGACTCATGGATGTGTAGACTTCCTACCAGCCCCTCTGACCATGTCCTCCTCCACCAGTCCTATTGCTTGCCTGTTTAACAAACTGATTACATTGCAACAGGTCAAGAAACTAATGCTAGAAAACACACTGCTGTGTGAAAGAAGCGTTGCTGCAGTTCAAAAGGCAGTTCAGTTTTTGTTGGCTAACCTGAAGAGTGAAGTGAATACAGGGGTAGAGCACGAGTGGGATGGACAGATCTGCAGTGTAGACTCCAACTCCTATGCTGTAGCTTACTGGTATCTCGTTTCAACCAATCTGCCGTTGATCGCTCCTTATTTGAGTCATGAAGACAAAACCTGCTTCACGGATGTCCTGGTCAGTTCACTCCTTAGCAGACAAAAAGACGATCAACAGTTTGGCCGTCTCACTGTGGCCAAAATATCCTCACAGCTTCTGCAAAGTCCACTCCTTCCTGAGTTGCCTTCACTTTTCTCCTTATTCGTTTGTTGTCTCACTCAGAGGACAAGAGATGTTCTCATCACTGCACATCCAGAGTTGAGTTTGTCGAGGCTGATAACAAGCGAGAGTATAGTTGCTGAAATACTGGAAACTTCAAAGACTGGTGAAGTGCACGTACTGCTGACTGACGCACAGGTGGAGGAACTGATGGACATAGTGCAAGTCCTAAGAAATCTGAACCCAGATGGGATGAACTCGGAGGATCTTTGCTCTGTTTTCTTCCTGCTCCTTTTCATGCTGACCTCCACCTCTCGGATGGAACCAGTGGGTGTAGATCCTAGGGACGATTCCGTTCATTCCGTCTTCTTCGTACGTCTCCTTGCGATGCTGAACTTTTTTGTTGAGAGCAGTAACCTCAAAGGTGTGTTGAAGGTCATTCGTGGAGGTCCTCTGCTGCAGACTGTGGTCTCGTGCCTCCGCTGGCATAGCAGCAACAGAAGAGTTCCGACAACATTCAATGTTGCTTTGTCAGGTTTGATCAAGGCAGAGCAGACCTTCATCAAGTCATTGGTTCAGTTTATAATAATGAACAATATCAGTGTTCAGCTCAACCTGGACCAGTTTGTCTCCTTTTTTACCCAAAATGTGAGACCAAATTCAGAAGCCTCTTCTCCCTCGCTTTATCTTGAGCTTGCGTCACTGAGTAGTTTGGCCCAGGTGTTGAACTCTAGTTGTGGAAGAAATAAATCTCTGGATCAAACGTTAACATCCTTGATATCCAGACTGACAGTGACCCTGGGCTCAGCTGTAGAGTCCATGTTCAACCCCCAGACTGCTAGTGCAGAAACCAGTCAGCTGGACACTGACCTCTACCGGACCTTTGTGGTAGAAACTGTGACTGTTCTGTTGGAGTGTGAGTTGACTGGACCGTCGATGGAGAACGTTCCTTCTCTCAAACATATGAATCTGTACCAGGAGCTGTGCCATCAGATCCTCAAGGACCTAAGCTCCAACCCTAGACCCATAGACTTTCTAGTTTCTTCACTCCACTTCTTGTCCACCTTCTACAAAGCAGTGGAAACGAAGCAGGAAGACCAAGAGGATGGAGATAAAGGCCTGGAGGCACTGTATGTTCAGATTCTGCGGAGTGTATGCAGGCTGCTCACTGGTATGTTAAAATATCACTTCAATACTGCTATGTCCAAAGTCCTTACATTTTTACCAAACAAAAGTCATTATATGTGAAGCATAGTTCTTAATGTCACATGTATTTAAACAGGGTGTATTACTCATGAGTAGAATTTGAAGTATGTCAGATCTGAACAGTGAATGTTAGTGGTTCAGTGGGTTAGTTGGATTGATTGATTAGATTGATGTTAATGTCAATAGTATAAATGGATTAGTAGGTAATAGTAATTGCTGTGGGTGGTGTTGCTGAGTAACTGCAATCTCAATTATTATTGCTACTATATTTAGCTATTTCAGTATTACTACTGAGTTAATTTTGTATTGTATTATATTATTTAACTTGTATATATAAGTGTATATGCTATGCATATATATATTTATATATATTATATATAGGTATGCATTTATAAATATATGTATATATATTTATACATGTATTAACATAGATATATGTATATATTATATATATATATACAAACATGCATATGTACTGCATATACATGCTTATATATCCACATTTACGTACATATATACCCTGCTAGACATACACATGCAGATACACACACATACATATATATATACTCATATACAGCCACACAAAGAAGCTCCATAAAGTGTATTATATGAATATGTTTTTACAAATACACACAAAAACACACACCCAAGCCAAAGCTACACACGCATCAGTAACATATATTTAGTGTAGATGCTATTAGATATAAAGTGTATATAGAAATGTATATACTATGTTATAATGTTTAAAGTATATATATAGAAATATAAAATATAATAGCATACAATATATATTTTATATAGGACTAGATTTGAAACCCATGCAGCCTAGGAGCTTTATGTTTAACATCATTGATTTAAATGATAAAGCCTAATTTGCATGATGATCAATACGTTCAAAGTAATTGGTTAATTAGGTTGATATAAATCCATCCGTACAGTGACATCATTGTGCTAATGTAGGTTAAACATAAAAAACTAATGTCAAAACTGAGTGCTTTGCATTCAAGTCTTTTCTATTTCCCGTCTTTTCCTTATGCCTTTAGCTTCGTGGTTGTCTTCGGGAAACATCTGTGAGCTGGAACCTACAGTACAGGAGCTTCTGCAGCAGCTGACAGAGAAAGGTTCAACTCACCATTTGACGCTGCTGCTGTTCATTATCAAAGATGGATTACACAGTGGAAAGTTAAAGGCAGGAAACTATAGGGTGAGGTCCAGATGTTGTCATTGAGTTGGCAGTGGTATTTCTAAACCGTATTATTATTGAGTTTTATTTTGCTTCCACCGTTGCAGGAGGTGCTGTCTGCAGTTATCATCACTAAACTGCTTTTCTCTTGTCGGTTACGTGACAACTGCCGTCAAGCCCTTTGGCTTATTGCACCAGATATTATCTCTGCCATGGTGGTGAGTTCTGTTATTTTTTGATATATTGCAGTCATCTTCTTCTCCTTTTCAGCTTGTCATATTTTCTGGGGTTTCCACAGTGAATCAATGTTTTTCCATCTCCCCCCGTTCTCTGTATCCTCTGTTCTGCTCTGACTCCAACTACCTCCATGTCCTCCCCCACTGCATACATCAGTCTTCTTTGTCTCCTACCTGGCTCCATCTTTTGGATCATTGTTCTCCAAGTCATTGGGTCACAACAGTGATATTTCCTTAATCTGTATTTCAAAATGTTCACACTTCTTAGTATTTTAATAAAAATATTTTCAGAATCATAAAAAAATCTGGAATAAAAATAGAGGAAAAAAATATTCATTCAGAAATTGTATAAAAACTAATTAAATCACACACTGAGAAAGTACTTCAGCAAAACTGGGCAGTGGAGCATCTGACAACTGCAGATTCATGGCCATTTCTTTTAATCCAAATCCAGGTACTTATAGTTGTCACTTTCCAACTATTAGTTGGAGAGCATTTTGATTAGACTTGCACGAATATTTGGTTACTGAAATAGAACTTCACTGACACTACGTGGCTAAAACAGGAAGTCATAATGACGCAAGTAAACTCCAGACATTTTTCATTGTATCTAATGGGATGGGAAAAGCAAAATTGCCATGCTAAAATTTCAAGAGGGGGTGTAAACTTTAATTATAGTATCTGTCACACAGTGGAGTGCAGGTCCCTGCAGTATCCCTTTCACAGCTTCTGTTTTGACGAGTGATTTTGGAAAGGAAAATAAGTTAATAGAAGGACGTTTTGTGGACAAGTGTCCTGTAAATCTACACACAATTAATTGAGATATCGTAGATGTCCTGACTGGTTTGAAATCTGTATGTTACATAGACACAGTGCAAATCTGTTGGTGCATAAATCTGTCTCTCAAAAAAAATACAAATGCCATCATAACATGAATGTATTTTTTTGTAAAGCTTTGTAGGCATTCCGTCGCTTTTTATTGTAAATTACCTTTTCTTCAGGTGTTAACTGCAGATTTTGGGTTGACTATACAAGTACGGGGGTTGGTGGCACTATTGTAAGACAAACTGTTCACTGCTCAGATTTTAAGTTATAGTTGATTCTGGGTGAAGTGAGAGTGTCAGCAAAACAACAATATTGAATCAAACCTTTGGATCATGCTTAACAGTAATGTTTGGTTTTGGTTACCAAACATAAGCTTTGGTGAATACAGGTGTGAAATGAACACCAGGTGTGAAACGTACACCAGTTGTGAAATGTACACCAAGTATGTAATGTATACCAGCTTGTTATGAATACTTTAATAAGGATAATTTTAACTTTGAGGTCAGGGATGCCTGGAGTGAGGTGTACTGCCTCTCATGTGCCATTAATAACAAAATGCAATATGTTTTTTTATCCACACAAATGGAAATGGACATTTATTATAATATTGAATCAAAAGCTGACATTTTACTTAATAAATAAATACAGGCTTTGTGCATGTGTTTATACACACACACACACATATATATACTGTATATATGTATGTATGTATTGAATTGAATTGAATTGAAGGAATTGCATTCCTATATATATATATATATATATATACATATATATATATATACACCCAATTTTTAATGTTTCAATTCCTTGTTCATCTTAATGCCTTGTTCCACTAAAGGTTTATCACCTGGGTGAAACAATGAACATAAAACCATGCAATGACTGTATTTGTCAGTACAGTGTTATTGCTAGTGATAAAGGACGAAAGTGATTTTTGTCACTGTCAATAAAACCATGCAAAATGGCCAGAAATCAGCTCTGAAATTAAACTTAATTATGAGCCTTTTTTGTTGTTATTATATTTTTCCAGATTAATGTAGATTAAGTGGAAGCAGACTTTTAAATGGACAAGAAATTAAAGAAAGAGTGGTCTAATAATATTTTCTATGACTGTGTGTGTGTGTGTGTGTGTGTGTGTGTGAGAGAGATAGGTCAAAAGGGCAATCCATACGGGATGGAGAAGGTGTTGTGTGGCCAAAAGGGTTTGGAATCTCTTCCTATAGAAACAATGCTGAGTTGTCTAATGTTGTGTGTTCTGGCTTTGTCTACTAACAGTTCCTCATACGATCGTGCAGCCAGGATGCCTCTCTGACCACTGCTTTTACAGTTCCTACCGTGGTGGCCTTGACGTCAGTCTTGCGCTGCGGTGAAGGGCTTCTGTCCAACCCGCATCACGTTGTCATTGCCCTTGAAGCTCTGCAGTGTGTCTCCCTCGACCACCCTTCCCCAAACAGTTACCTGTTGGCATTCCAGGCCATCCATGAGGGACTGTTTGCTATCATCCAGTGTCATTCCCAGGTATGTTAATAGCAAGTTTAATCAATCTGGGAAGGATGGGACTGGTGAGGTCGATAACGATGGGAATGTGGGTGGGAAAGTGTTCTGAGAAGATGCGAGGAGTTGTTAAAAAGGAAAATGGAAGAGGACATAGAACTAAGGAATCAGAAGCTATCAGAAAATGGTTGATCAGATTAGAAAGTATGAAGCACATTCACAATCATTGTCCTCAATCAACCTCATTGCCCGTCCTTCACTGCCTGAGTTCTCCTCCTTGCTAGTCTCTACAATTCTTTTCTCTCTGGAAATTATTTAACACAACCCAGAACTGCCCTTACTGCCTGCCTGAAAACATTTCTCTTTCCTTCACTTCTGCTCTGTCTTCACCCTTTTCTTTAATTATTATTTTCTTGCTCCACTTCTCCATTTCTGGGGACTCCCCAAAATAGACATAAAGACTTCTACATCTACCACAAGCGTTTTCCATCTTTTTTGATATGTGGGCCACAATTGGTCCAAAAATGGAACATATCGGCAGGTCAGGACACAAAGATGGGGTGTTAATGTGACCTAATATAAATCACTTGTAAAATGTATGCACAAAAGAATACAAAATTGCTACTAGCCTTCTTAATGCTATGTATAGGGAACATGGGGGCATTGCAGGGAAAAAGATGTCTGCAAAAATTCCTGCAAAAATATCTGCCCCAAAGACCAAAAGTCTTTTGACACCACACAGTATGAAGTCAAATATGTTTTTTTTTATAATCTTATGCCCATGTCTGAACAAGAATCTCTGATTCCCCGAGTGACAAGGGTTTTTTTTTTTGGTTTGTGAATGGACTACGGATTGACATTTCAAACACAGCTCACCTTTCACATTTTGCTCATTCCTGGTATGGCAAGCTCTGCCAGGCTGTCTGCCTCTCTTCCAGCCATAGACCATTTTCTCAACGTTCTTTGCCTCACTCTGCTCACTTTTTCCGCTGCTTCAAAGCCAAGCACAAGTTGGTGCATGATCTAACCACCAAAAGCCCACTGCCTCAGCAGGCAGCTAAACTGGCTGCATGGAAAGGACAGAAGTTTCAAACATAGAATTTCTGGGCATCATTCATTGGCCCTAATTTTGGTAGCATCTGGAATTTTATGTACATTATTATTTTATCCAACATACCTTTTCACTTAATTACAAGTTCCTAACCCTCATATTAGCAGAGTAAGTTGTGAACTGTTATTACAACAGTTTTATTAAAAATGAACAAGCATCTGATGAGTGAATAAGTGACTTCATTTTTAAAGTTCTTTTTTTATTTGTGCTTGTGTGCTTAGGTGATGTTGAATGCAGCTCCCTCCTTCCTAAATGTATTTTCTCGTCTTGTGACTTCCATCATGCACCGTGGTCAACAGAGGGGACACAACAAGACAGGTATCTGGCCTCAGACATTTGACACATACTGTTGCATTTTTTTTTTTTATGCAAGATTGCAGTTTGAGCCTAAGCCCTGAACCCCCTCACCTATTATGGACCTAAATCAGCAACAAAATATTAAAAAATATGTGCAAAAAAACCTGCACAACAAACCTGTTGTTATTCCTGTAAGCGAGAAATATCTTAACTCATCATTGATTGTAATATTGGCTGTCTTTCCCACAACGAGTACATCATATTATACAGGATTATGCATTTTGTTTTGTTTGTTTGTTTGTTTATTTCTTAAAGGATCAGATGATGACGTGTTTCTTGAGTGCTCCAGGCTGATTGAGAGAATGTATTCTCATATCGCTGTCACCTCTGAGAACTTTACCACCATGTCAGCCTACATTGTGGCCCAATATGTCACAGAGCTTCAGAAGGTACACACACACACACACATACATGCATGCAGATGCATTGATAAACATTGTATAACACAAATAACAAATGTTGAATACAGTAGAGTCAAAAGACACTCATCTGATGTACTTTTATCAACTTTGTGTGTCCCTTGGCACTGAATAGAAAAAGAAGACAGAAACGTCAAACTGCTTAGTTTATAGGTCCAAAAATACAGTAAGTTACTGTGCAACTTGTTGCCCGGTTCCAGTGACTCATGTCTGGTCACTGTGTCCACACCGCACGTGTAATGTAGTGCCAGTGTGACTGGGCAGGGCTTTGGGGATACTTTAAAAGATAATAATAATAAATACAAATATGAATATTTTTATAAAATAATCAGTGAATCAGAGTCATACATTTATATTTATTTTCCCCAGCACTGTATGAATTTCTGTTGGAATGAAGTATAACATCAATGCATTTTCAGAATGTTTCCAAAAAACTAATAAATTCAACAAGATAATAACATGAATTACCTATTTGTCCACTTTATTTGGATTTCATGCCATCCTAACCTTGGTCCCTTCTTCCAGGTGACTCTGCGAGCTGATATCAAGCAGCATCTGACCGAGGGCATTTATCAGATTCTGGATCTTTGTTCAGAGCATGATGTCAAGTTTCTAATGAGTGGACTGAACATGGGAGTGAGAGAAGTGTTCAATGAGTTGTACAGCAGCTACACACACTATCACAAAGCGCAAAGGCAAGGAGAGGAGAAGTACACTGTCTAAACTCTCTAAATCTTCACACAAGACCAAATAAACTCTGTTGCCTTGCTGTCAATGTTTCGATTTTTATTCAATACCTGCAGTTTTCATTTTTCACTCTTAGTTGTAGTTTAGGATTTATAGATAAAGTTTCAACTAAAACTGACCAATTATACCAAACATAAAAACATTGAAGTTAAGGTTAAGATTAAATTTTATGTTGTAACACTGTTACATAACTAAACTACTTTTATCAGTTACTGATAGCGTAACGCGTTACTTTTCCCATTCAGTAACGCCGTATTGTTACCGTGGTAAAGGGCCTCGTTACTAGTTACTATCTGTGGTCCATATGGACGGTTTCTCCCGGCCACGGAGAGAGGACTGTGTGGCAGTGGAGCCTGTCTGCTGCCTGTCAGTGTGTGTGTGTGTAGTAACTCTCACAGTCAAGAGTGAAAGACGACCGTGTACATTAACTGAACCAATGCGTGGAGAAGGAGCGATGATTGGTTGACATAGGTTAACATTTCAGGCTAAGCCAATCAGAAAGAGAGTTGGGCGGGTCTTCTTGCCTCATAGGGAAATAAACACACACACGGCGTGGTACAGCAGCACACACCCACAAGCAAGACGACGGCAAGTCAAGGTTATGTTAGGGATGTCCGATATAACATTTACCGATACCGATATTAACCGTTATTGCCCAAACACATAATTCTTGATACTGATATGAATCGATACCAATATATGGGCAGCTAATTTCCCCTGAATTGTTGTGATACTAGATTAAAGACATTCAATGAATAACTGGGTACAACATAAACACAATACTTCAATACAAGTTATGGAAAAATTACACATTTATTTTTTACCATTTTGTCTGAAACAGTCCTATGATTCTTTGTCCAGCATTTAATGTAAACAGGAAATGTCTAGTGTTGGACAGAATAACTTTCCAAAAACATTGATTAACATTATAAACCGGGCTCATTCAGCTTCACAACAATAGTAAATATCAATGGACACAGATAGAAACAGCTGCAGTATAAGAGTAAAAAGCCTCTTTAATGTGAGAAAGAAACATTTCAGCATCGCCACAATGTAAACGTCTCTTCTCTTCCGTTCTTTACCGTATATAGCTCTGAGTCTTTGATAGAGAGACAGCTGCTGCTGTGTTGTTATTTCACTGAGTCCATTGTTGTTTTTCCTTATTTCGCTGCAAAAAAAACACCTCGTGATAAAAACCAATATATCGGACATCCCTAGTTACAATAAAGAAAAGTAAAGTAATAAGTTACTTTTTTAAAGTAACTTGCCCAACACTGGTTTTGAGTATTCATATAGAGAATCAAATACTATTAGATTCTTAGAGAATCAAAGTGAACAATTTCTCCAGTTTTTGGCTTGTCCTTTTCCACAGTAAATCAATGTTTCCCATCTCACCCTGTTGTCTGTATCATCTACTCTAACTCCAACCACCCCCATGTGCTTCCTCGCTGTATCCATTCTACCAATGTATCCACTGTCCCTCCTCTGTACATGTCCAAACCATCTTAATCTGGCTTCTCTAGCTTTTTCCCCAAACCTTCCTGTCTGTGTTGTCCCTCTAATCACCTCATTCCTGATCCTGTCCATCCTTGTCTCTCCTAACGAGAATCTTAGTATCTTTAACTCCTCCACCTCCAGCTTTCTCTCCTGTCTTCTACCTATTCCTAGTGTCTTTAATCCATCCATCATATCTGGTCTCACAAATGTCCTGTAAACATTTCCCTTCACCTTAGCTGACTCTCTTCTATCACAGATCACTCCTGACACTGGTGGGATCATTAAAGTGTGCAATTGTATATTGTGTATATAATATTCACTTACATTTTCACTTAAACTTACGTGAATTCCCCCAGAAAGTTTTTTGATTAAACACAAGGTCTCCCAAAGGATAAAACCCTTATATACAAGAGATGTCCTTCTAAGGGGAAAATAACTTTTAGCTTTTATTTACATTTGACCAAAAATGTCATGTTGAAAATTATTGATAGGTTGTCTCAATAATCAATTGCAAACCTCTTATTTTTTCATCGCAGTTTTGTAACTATTTTAGAATTGTTCAAAAACTTCTTGTTTCAACGGGAATTATGGATTATTCATTTTTGCAAATGTTTCCAGATCTTCAATGTTGGAGGGTTTCCATGTGGTAACTCATTTCTTGAGTTGCATCCATGGTTTCTCTGGGGGTTTAAACAAGGACTCTGACCTGGCATTAATATCACTGTCCTGAAACCATTTTTTCACTACCTTGACAATGATCAGACGATGATCCAAAGTCGTATGCTTTGGGTCATTGTCTTTCTGACGGTTCTCACTCTCCTCCAGGTTCAGATTCTCTGCTGCCTCCTTAAAGTTTTCTTCTAATATCTTGATGATCTTCTGCTCTCATCTCATAATTCCTCCATTATAGATTTTATAATTTGAAAACATAATAAAATCTCAGAAACATTAAAAACAAAAATAAACTCTTTAGAGCCTAAGAGATGGCCATTTGCTTAAATATCCTGTGGCCTTAATATCACTGAGATATGAATATTTTTTGGAAATGTAACTTTTTCTTCAAATGTAGATAGAAACTGATTTCTCCTACAGTGACATCTCTTGTACATCATTCTTTTATGTGAGAAATTAGTCACATTTCCTCCATTTTTCTGTCTTCAATGGTGATTCCTAATGTAGGTATCATCATGCCTGTGGTGTTTCAGTAGGCAACCATTCTCTCTTCAAAGAATCAGTTTTTTATTTTATCCTGGGTTTCCTTCTTTGAGTTCAGTGTGAATACATGTTTTTAGTGGTGGCTTAGTAGTTAAGGAAGCGGACCTGGGTCCGCAAGGTCCCAGGTTCGAATCCCCCTATGGCCAAGTTACCACTGAGATGCCCTGAGTGTGGTATCGTCCCTACACACTGCTCCCCGGGCGCACAATAGCTGCCCACTGCTCACTTTGATGATGGGTTAAATGCAGAGGCCAAATTTTGTTGTGCGCTGTGGTGTGAATCACAACGTCACAATGACAAAAAAAATAATTTAATCTTTAATACAAAAATAAATAAAGAGAAAAAACAGCTATCATTGTATTTGGTACTAGAAAAAGAAAAAAACCTAGCTTCAGTCAGAGCAGTGAGGCTTGGGTTTGATACGTTCACAATTGTGTGGTTTGTTGCCAGTTAAGGCTATGACTGTGTGATTTTGCCACAATTCCTGGCTATTTCAATTGGCTCTTGGGTCCGATTGTTGGCTCGAGTCATTATTACCTTAAGATCGCTTCCCAACCCACCATGTGATGAATTGTAGATACATGTTTTGCACAACAGGGAGCAGCACGAGAGACCAGACAGACCAGACTGATGACATCTGCTGAGATATTTCCAGGTCCATCACCTTGTCTTTTCCTAGTCTGAAGAGTCAAAGAATGATATGAACTGTCATGGAAATGAGTTATTGTTTGCTGAGCATTAATCTCATCGTGTCTCCTCCTCAGTGGATCATAATGGTATTCTGGTATTTTTGTGTCTGACTTTTTCTGTAATGACTGTAAATAAAGTTTTAATCTATTATTCATTCATTCATCTTCTTCTTCTTGTCCGTTGCCGGGTCGCAGTGGCAGCTGGCGCCACAGAAATCACATTGAAACATATCATGAGCCTTCCTGTGGATGGTGAGCCCATAAGAAGTGATTTGGGTTAGGACGGTGCTATGCTCAGTCCACCTCAGTGCCAACCTGGCAGCTGGTGGATTCGAACCAGGGACCTTGCGGACCCAAGTCCACTTCCTTAACCACTAGGCCACCACTGCCACACATTTTTCATCTAATATTCTAAAAAGAAATCCTCCTCATCATCTTTATTTACATTGTTTATTACATTATATTACAATACATTTGGCAGATGCTTTTATCTAAAGCAGTTGTGGCTACAGTCTGATCAGTCCAGTCCAAACCCATCATTGTGTGAGAACACATTAATCTTGTGAACTGTTCAGATTAATTGGTGGTGAAGTCTTCAACATATTGTGTCTGCAATTAAGAAATATGTCACCATGTACAAAAGGCTTAAGGTGGATGAACCTGACACAACTGCAAATGAATGTGGTTAAGCAGGAAGAAGACGCTTCTAAAGGAAATGAACAGATAATTATATTTTTGGAAACCTTATTTTCTAACACCCAAAGCTGTTCTATTGCAACATTATAAAATTACATAGATATATATATTTCGGAAAATGATGTCAATAAAACACCTACATATCTGGATCTGATAAATATTGAGCAGTTTTACTTTTTTAGTTGTACATTTTCATTAAACCTGCCCTATTTTAAGATAAAGTTCCATGATGCTGTGCGTTCAAATAGTGGTATTTAGGGTTTATTTAGGGTTTATTAATAATTATAGATATCATTAATATCATTAATAGATATAGATATCAGGTTTTTTTTCAATTAAAATGTATATTCTATAATGTTAACAGTGCACACCTTTCTTACAAACCAAATGTATTAATTGTGGGGTACACATAATCTTCACTTGCAAGTGCAAATATTGTATTAAAAATGCTTTTACATCACATTAGAATGCATTTAGTGGACACTTTCATCCAACGTTACATACAGTTAGAGGATAGTGACAGTAGCTCTTAGTAAATCTCCACAGATGACACTCTCTGAAATGTTGGATATTCATCTAACATTTAATTTAGCATTTTTATTTTAACATAAAGATTGTTTCCGGGTTTATTCATATTTTTATAAGTAACTTTTGATACAAAATGCAAAAGAATTTGCATTTTAGTGCAAACCATGTTTGGTGTTGGAATAGAGATACTGCTATAAAATGTTAAAGCATTCAATAATAATTTGACTTAAAAATAAATTAAAGTTAAGCCAAGTGAATTTTCTGTATTCCTTTTGATTTAAGTACAATATTTCACATGTCTTTTTTCATGTAATATTATTTCTAAATCTAAAGACAAAAAGGATACGTCCTGTAATTGTCTCTCTGGCGCCCCTAGTGGCTATTTACAACAGATCATTTTGATCAACATTTAGCTGATAGGAAGATGATAACTGTGATGACGAAGCAAGGCAAGACACAGAACTGCACAATCTGCAGCAACCGTGGAAAACATTCCCCCGTGACAACGTTACGATGTTACCGGGCCAGAACTCGTCTCCCAGCCCACCTCTCCCCGGGTGCTACAGTCAGCCAGCTCGGGCCCTCCTCCAAAGCTGCGTGAGCCGGTGTTTGATTGGATTACAGCTGCCTAGCCTTTGCACTCTAACCTTGCTGATGTTGGCTGTCGCCTTCCTTCTCTCTCAGCTTCTACTGACCGACTGAACCACCTGCCTACTGTACAACACTGCTCACGGGGACGAGCGATACCAACCGAAACCGAGCCCAGCCGGGCGAAGTCGAACCGCCCTCTGCATTGGGAAGCAAAGGAGAGGAACAGCGGCCATGCGGCGGAAATCGAGGATATTGCTGTGTTTTGCACTGCTGTGGGTGCTGGGAATAGCTTACTACTTCTACTCGGGGACAGCGCTGAGTCGGAAGGTAGGTCTACCCCCCACCCCCCTTTTTTTTCGTTATCCTCTTTCGCGACCGAAGGCTACAGCTCCGCTAGGGTCCGCGTCTCTGTTCGCAGCCGGACTGATTGAGCGACGGTGATTTGGCGCTGTTGGTTACACAGCTGTAGTCAGGGAACGTGATAAGGAGGCCTTGTCGTGAATGGACAGGCATTGATTTGGCCGTGGAGGGATGGCGCACAGGCACAGCGGGGCAATGTTGCTGGCAGGCCGGGTTACACGGGCTCCCCCTCTCCCGGTGAATGTGTTCCCGGGTAGCGGCGGCTGAGCGCGGCCCTTTCGCGGTTCTGTAACCTCCATAGGGAGTCGTGGGGTAAAGCTAAGCATCTTGGGATACATAAAACAGAGGTAGCCTGCCTGCCTGCCTGCCTTTCCGGGGTGAGTATGGAGGGAGGTTTTTTTTTTTTGGCCGAAGAGCACGTCAGCACTTAGCGGCGGCTGCACAAACACAACGCTGGCATTGTTCATGTTCATAAAGGCACCGTGATGAATATGAGGATGGACACTGATGGGACCTGGACTCACTGTCACTAGTGTCAACCTCTTGTTTTGGACCTGTTGACTGGTCCGACCACTGCTGTTGTTGAATGTAGTGATAAGCTGAACCCCTTCACTTTAAAAGCGATGCCCACGTCTGGAAATAGGTTCATATCAGAGGGTGAAGAGTCCGTTGATTGGACATGATGTGTCTGTAGTTATGTTGTTGTGACGTGTGGTCGAAGAAAGGGTCTCACACAGCGTCTGTTCCTGTACATCTGTGGTGTCAAACACATTAGTTCCAGGGCAGCCACATCTACAATACAGCTCTTGTTGGAAATAGAAGACTGTGAAAATTATTTATTCAAAAAACATATATTGTTCATAATAAAACAATGCTTCATGTATGATGTTTAATAAAAAAAAACCCTGCTAATTTAACCTTATAAAATGTTTTACAAATCCCTGTGTGCTGTACAAAAGGACTTGGCGGCCGCATTTGACTGCGAGCCATGAGTTTGACACACATGTTTTAGAAGAACAAGAAGCTGTCAAACAAATTTATGATGAATAATCAAAGCCCTTCTTAATTATATGTTGAAAGAATTTATTGCTCAAATTACACGTCCTTACCAGCAGTACTGCCCTGAGAGTCTTAACATTTCCTTTTGTGTGTTCTCCAATAGTCTAAATAATTGACATTTGGGATAAGGTCCATTTGGTTAATTGATTAGCCCTTTTCTTTAACTTTAAGCTAATTCTCATCTTTATCTTTTGAGCCATTCAGAGTTGACGGCATTGTACAAGGAAACCTGGTTCCTCCGATCTGCATATGACAATAACCACTTTAAATTTATTTAATCCCAGACATGAACGCTAAAATAATCAGAGCAGGAGTCTCCCAGTGGTTAACAAACCAGACTTGGATCCAGAGGGTCCAGGTACGATTCCTCCAGCTGCCAGGTTACCAATGATGACCACTGAGCGTGGCACTTTCCCAACTCACCGTCCACTGTTCTCGTTGGTGATGGGTTAAATGCAGATGCGATTTTGTTGTGTGTTGTGGTGTGGATTTCAATGTCACAATGACAAGGAGTTTCCCTTCCTACTTATAATCACCAACCTTTTGAGAGAAGAGATACTTCAAGGACACTCAGTAATATGAAGAGCCACATGTTTACTGCAGACTTACCGAACAATGTAGTAAAAAAAGATTCTGGGACATGTAAGTGTAACTGATTCAAAATGAACCTCAACTGTACAATATTTTTATGTTTTTGTTGACTAGTTTATTTTAAGAATGCACCCTGCCGGTACCTCAGATTGGTGACCCCTGCTATAATTTTTGATGGCACAATTCACTTTGCATCAGTATACACATCCTTATTATGGTATTTTTTTATGTACGCAGCCTTTACATTTCTGCAATCATGTTACAACAACCAGCAATGAGCACGAGAAGGAATCCATTATGCATAATGTCTGTTGATTTATGCTCAAAACTAATAAACAAATCCGAAACAAGAAATCTCCCAACTGACATTAATTTGGACTAGAGCTGAGCAGGATGACCAGAAAAGTATATCGCAGTATTGTTCAAAGTTTTTTTCATACATGACTAGGTGTTGACCCCATTTTCTTGTAATTCAGACAGAAAATATTGAGAAAAATTGTCTTACAATGACCAGACTAGTATTAATCATAAAACGCTGTTGACAGAGAGACATTGTGTGGCTTGTGCTTCCTTTTGCTACAACTACAACTAAAACCAGTCTGACAACATTTGTAATATATGTTTTTTTGATCAGCATCAGATTTTTTCTGTCGTATTTCCATACAGGCTCGGCTCCTATTTTTGGTTCCTCTGTGTCTGACATTTTCTCCGTCCATGTCACTCAACACACACTGTTTCCACCCCTTTTATGCAGCCACATACAGTTTGTTTGGTACCACTCGCCCACGAAGCAAAATTTTAGTTCTGCATGAAATGTCCTGCTATAAAAATGTCACCTTTTTTTTTTTTTAAGGAACTTAAGTGCATGTATTTTTGACCCACTACAGTATAGGCAGGCCTACACTGTACAGTGTGAGCACATGTATTCTGAGCTGTGAGCTGACAACCCTGAGATTCACTCCTACATTATGAGCAGCAGATGGCTGCTGCAATTGAAAAAAAAAGAAATCATAAAGAGTATGGTCGGCTTAGTTTGTTCTGACTCTTTCATCATGTCCTGTTCCTGTCCAGTCTAATCTGTACATCCTTGATAATATCACTTTACTAAAGTTGTGTACACAATGAATTTTATTACAAGGTGTGTGTGTGTGTGTAGTGCTTTTTTTTAACATTGTTAGTAATGTCAGTTCTTTGTTTGCATTATCTAGTCAAGATTAACAACCCTTTCACTTTTCCATATGTAAAAAAACAACATGTAAACGTGCAAAAGACACAACACAATATATATTTTTGATTCAGGAATTATTTGGTGCCGCACTGATGTGCAGTATCTCAGAGAGGCTTTTCGTGCCTTGTCTTTATATAGAGATATATTTAGCTTGTTTAAACAAGGGTGGTGCTCAACAGTTTGTGTTGTTCTGTTGCCACTCTCTTTCTATTGGACTCTATTCAATCTAGGATCTAAAGAAGCGACACTCATACGGTAGCTGTGGTTACGTGAACATTTCTAAAGCATTTGTCTTACACAGGAGAGGAAAGATCAACAATGTTAATTAAGCAAATTGTATTTACTCCATTCTAACTTGGTCTGTCCTGAGTAAGTTTAAATGGGAAGTAACACTGAGTCTTGCACAGAATGGGAAGTCAGTTAAAAAAATGCTGAAAGCATTATTATTGCATAATGTTCTACAAAATATTAACTAGATTATGAATGAATGAATGAATAAATATCATGATAATTCCATTAACCAGCACACTATTGCATTAGTTCTACATAGAGAAGCACAACCCTTACTTTTACTTTTTGTTAAACCTCTATTAGCCAAGTCTGAGGAACTTATGTGGAACTATCTCTTAAAATAACAGATTATAATAACAGAATATTTGCAGACAGTTATACACTACTAGCATGTCTTAAAACCTCCCTCTTATACATTTTCTCATATTAAATAGATTATTAAATATCAAAATGATTCAAATATAAAATGTTTTATGCATAAAATATATTTTAAAAAAAGTAAATTTCTATCTATGTTTATGTAAAAAAAACATTGAAATAAGGTTGTTGCATGTATCATGATCGGTAACGCTCAATGCTTTTTAGGGTG
>JAFBJS010009998.1:26668-65867 GCA_016785265.1 Paraplagusia blochii | reverse complement strand
AGACTATAAATACTACGGGGTAATTGTTCTGTCCTCTGGCAAACACAGTTTGCCTTATCCTCGGCTGGGTGCGGATGTTGTTCTCCATGCTGATTTTTAAACGAGCTTTTGTCGTTTGAACTCAATAACGAAGCCCTCTTTGTGACGATCATTCAGTTTATGGTCAGTGGTCGCTGAACTTTTAGTGCCAAACTATCATGCTGATGTTTGAAGAATTAAAAGGTAAGAATGAAGGTGGGTCTGTTTAGGGACGGTAGTCTTTATGTCGGTAAACTTCAGTGTGACATTGTCCTGTAATCTAATATTATAACTTATTTCTAAAATCATCCCTAGTCCATCGTCTTACATAAGCAAAAAATATTCCCCTCAAGTTTGTACCGGGTTTAAATCGCCCTGTAAATGTTTGCTCTTATTTTTCAAACAAACACCTGGTAGCATGTGTTTAAAATGTTTGTTTTTTTTTGTCCCACCTTTATCATGGTGGCTTGTGTTTAGCGCCTGCGACCGAGACGGTGGATTTGTCTTAAAACTAAGGACAAAGGTCTTGAGGTTTGTAGATTTTATTGTAGTTTGTTTTCTTTATTTAATGGTAATCATTTATTTCTTCACAGTATGTGTTCTTTCAGGTTACTTGTCATGTCCAAAATGTCTCCTTCAGAGAATCCTCTTCCTTGTAGGAGGCCTGGTGGAGGACGATGGCGTCAGAAGAATTTTTAAACTTTAAACATGTCCCATGTTTGACATGTTTTAGTCATGGAGACCACACTTCAGTCTTTAAGGTAGTGTTGAGACACTTTGACTGACTCTTCTGTTGCAAATATTGTGATTAATAATTAAGTGTTTGTTATAGTTTCTCTAATAAATGACACAATAGGTCCAAAGTAAATTTTATTTGAAAACCTATGAGATATCTTTTCCAGCTGGTGTGGACATGGTCTGATGACCTGAGAGGCTTCCTTGGCCTCTTCTCTGGTGTACATGATGGCCTGTCTCCTGGAGAACCCAGAAGGTCAGCTTCTTCAGTTCTCTGCTTATTTTAACATGTAGTCTTACCTTATTACTTGTCTCAGTGTGGTCCATGTGCTGCTTTGTGGAGTCACAGTAAACTTGGTAAGTAGTTTTATACTTTGATAGGAAACATGCAATGTTAGGCTTGGACTGTATTTAAAATCCAGACGAACCTTGTTTCTGTCTGATTTCAGGATTGAGGAGGTGGACGCAGTCCTAGGTCACCAGAGGAAACTCCACCTTGGACAGGTTGTTCAGATTATTTTGTAGCCTGCATTCAAGTTAAGAATTTTGTGATTGTGAACAAGAGAAACAAATAAACTGTTAAGAACTAAACCATTTTGTGTCCTTTTCCTCTAACATTTGGTTGAAGCTCCTCTCTCTCCTTAGACTTCCATTAGTGAGCAGTGGAAACCTTTACTTGAACCATTGTCCATGCTTTTATTTCCATGTGAAAAATACTGTTTCTTTTAAGGTTGACAATTTCCTATGTGGCTCAATAAAATGTTTCCAAGTACAAGTTATTTTCTCTTTTTTCATTTTACTAAGTCCCAATTATTCATGTGCATCAATAAAGTTTTTTCTAGGTATAAGTAATATTTTTTTTTTCTGAGTCCAAATTTTTTTTAAAAAATGGGGAACTAAGGTTTCGAGATAGGGCGATTTTACACCCCTTTTTGGCCATTTGAAGCATGAACCCATGAGTCTGTATTCAAAGTCAGACCAATTTTAAAGGAAAATGTCAAACATTGAGTTGAAAAATTTTATTTCTGAAATAAATGTGCATGTATATAAATGCACATACAAACATTCACCTTCCACTGACCAGTTCTTGAATGCAGACACCTGAGGAGAAATAATTACTGTGAAAAACAGGCTTCCAAAGTTGGAATATCACAAAAAAGACACATGTCTAATGTTCCAATTTACCAGTTGTTGGCTGAAGATGGTACCATGGAGCAACTCTTGCTGGATCTGCAGTTCTTCCTACATAAGAGAAAATAAATTTACTCCTTACTGACCTTCCAGGCTCCACTGAGTCGACAGCTATGAACCACAAAAATCATGAACACAAACATTAGTTGCTTTTTAAAATTCAATGAACCTTTTAATACAATTAACCTTATTTATTTTGTGGCTAAAGAAGTCATTAAGCATATTGTTATTGACCAGAGCTATACATGTTACTTTCCTTAAAAATAAAAAAAAATGATGAGAACTTAATTTTAGAAAACTCAAGTTTAAAAAAAAAATACCTATTCAGGATCTAATTTATATGGTAAGTTCTGGGGAATTTATCAAAACCAGAAAGTACAATGCACAAAACAAGGCAAAATTATGAGCAATTAAAAAAAAATAACACTTCAAAGCATAATTCTTACCTTTCGGTCTAACAGACGTGGATATTTTTCACAAATGAACCACAAACTGTATGCTAGCTAGTTAGGCCTCTAGTTAACTAGAGGCCTAACTTGCCGCCAAAAAGTTGACACACTAGTGTCCACAAACGGTTTAATATAGCTTGAAGCTGATTACACGTATAGCTTAGACTTAGAATTAAGTTTCTATCAGCTTTTCGAGAAATTTCATTCTAAAGAAACGTCTTTTTAACGGCTATATTTTGGCCTCGAGACACCAACGCATGACCAGACATTACCTTTCTGTGGTTTCAAAAGAAAGAGCGAACGTTTCCGGTGTTATTTATAAGCTCTTGCAACGCATGCGCACATAAGACAGGAAATGACGTACACTAAGTAAAATACGCGAAATAATATATAGATTAAAAAAGAATTATAAAAAAGAAAGATTAATAAAGAATTAAAATATATACATAAATGAAAGAAAACAACTTCTCAATAATTTTGAGGGTTTTTTTTACCAATACGGGGGGTTACCGGAAACACTATTCTTTTAGAAGCTACATTTATGGTGCGCAAGCGTAGTATATGTGATTGACAGCAGCGCTACTTTGATTGATAGCGTATTAGCAAATTACAATTTGACGTTTCGAGAGGGTGGGACAAGTCCTCATTTTAATTAGATAAAATTCATTCTGAGCGACCAATAAGGTTTTATATCTCACGTTTTTTAGCATTAGCCCTTTGGCTAGCTTCTACGACTTTTTATAATGTTCTTATTTATGCTTTCTGTTCTTAAAAACACGGCTCGAATTTTCCATTTGGCCTTGATAACAGTGTCCTGCATTTGAACAATGAGAACAATGAAACAATGAAATGATAAAAAAATATATATTTAAAACTAAAAAGCACATGGTGGTTCATTCTTAAATAATTTCCAAATTAAAGCTTTTTTTGCACAGTAAATAAATGACACTCACTGAAACTCGTGCACAGAAGAGAAGACACCTGAGGATGACACTAAAACAGACAGACAGTACCACTCAGACACAGAGCTACATCTGGATAATAGTCCTAATGCATCAACTTTTTTTTTTACAGACAGGAAAGTATAGCAGGTATAAAACTATTAGAAAAATATTTTTTTACATATTAACTATTAACTCCCTTTAAGGTAAAAGCCAATATTTACAGCTGAATTCATTTTTTTTTTTCATTAGACTTCATTGTCTAATGTCATTTTCATAAATTTCGGTGTGGGGTTTGAACCCTCACTTACAGACTCTACAGCCGGTGTCATTGCACCTGAGCCAACAAGTTCAATCAGATCCCACTGATAAACATACATTTGGCATCTGCAAAGCGATTTAAAGATCTTAAAAACATTACATTCACACACAGCTTCATTTGGAAACAGTTTAGAATCAACTCATTTTACATCTGCTGTTTGTTCAGCTGCCATGATAGTAAACATTAGATAAATCTGCAGTAAAGTTGATTTGTTGCCTTGACTGTAACTCTTCACATTGAGTTCTAATTCTAAACAACATGATTTTTCACCGACAGAGTTTCTATCAGCTTTACGAGAAATTTCATTCTAAGGAAACGTCTTTTTAACGGCTATATTTTGGCCTCGAGACACCAACGCATGACCAGACATTACCTTTCTGTTGTTTCAAAAGAAAGAGCGTGCGTTTCCGGTGTTATTTATAAGCTCTTGCAACGCATGCGCACAAAATACAGGAAATGACGTCACTAAGTTAAATACGCGAAATAATATATACATAAATGAAAGAAAACAACTTCTCAATAACTTTGAGGGGTTTTTTACCAATACGGGGGGTTACCGGAAACACTATTCTTTTAGAAGCTACATTTGTGGTGCGCAAGCGTAGTATATGTGATTGACAGCAGCGCTACTTTGATTGATAGCGTATTAGCAAATTACAATTTGACGTTTCGAGAGGGTGGGACAAATCTTCATTTTAATTGGATAAAATTCTTTCTGAGCGACCAATAAGGTTTTATAACTTACGTTTTTTAGCATTAGCCCTTTGGCTAGCTTCTACGACTTTTTATAATGTTCTTATTTATGCTTTCTGTTCTTAAAAACACGGCTCGAATTTTCCATTTGGCCTTGATAACAGTGTCCTGCATTTGAACAATGAGAACAATGAAACTTCTGAAAAATAAACAAAATTTATATTTAAAACTAAAAAGCACAAGATGGTTCATTCTTAAATAATTTCCAAATTAAAGCTTTTTTTGCACAGTAAATAAATGACACTCACTGAAACTCCCGTTTCCTCGTTACACATTAAAGCCTGAGCATTTTTAAATGGTGCACAGAAGAGAAGACACCTGAGGATGACACTAAAACAGACAGACAGTACCACTCAGACACAGAGCTACATCTGGACAATAGTCCTAATGCATCAACTTTTTTTTTTTTGCAGACAGGAAAGTATAGCAGGTATAAAACTATTAGAAAAATATTTTTTTTACATATTAACTATTAACTCCCTTTAAGGTAAAAGCCAATATTTACAGCTGAATTCATTTTTTTTTCATTAGACTTCATTGTCTAATGTCATTTTCATAAATTTCGGTGTGGGGTTTGAACCCTCACTTACAGACTCTACAGCCGGTGTCATTGCACCTGAGCCAAGACAGACAGTACCACTCAGACACAGAGCTACATCTGTCTCTTATACACATCTGTTTAGAATCAACTCATTTTACATCTGCTGTTTGTTCAGCTGCCATGATAGTAAACATTAGATAAATCTGCGGTGAAGTTGTTTTGTTGCCTTGACTGTAACTCTTCACATTGAGTTCTAATTCTAAACAACATGATTTTTCACCGACAGCTGTGTTCTTACCAACAATGTTGGGATGATTGATCTCCTTCAAGATCCTGGCTTCTTCGTTCAGACACTTCTGGTAAAGCGCTGCTTGCTTAGCAGGTATTTTACTGTTGAGCCTCTTCACAGCCCATGGAGACACATTCAGCTTCTCTGATCTGAAATTTCATCGTAAAAAGAAAAAATCATTGACTTCTCACTACATTAATTCTACAAAGTCTCCATTACAATGTGTCGTAGACTGATTTTACCAAAAATTATATCAAAATAATTCAGATTTTCTCTTCAATCATCGACAAAAAACACTTTTTCTGTTAATGTCCAGACAAATTACCCACAGCTGACCTGTCCATGAGATAAACACTGACTCCTGTCCCACAGCCCAGCTTCTGACAGCAAGTGACAACGTCTATCTACTGGAATAGATCTTCTAAATATTTCAGACAAATTGTGGATCTCCAGCATTTTGACAATTACTCATCTCTTTTTCATAAAGTGTCTGTTGAGGCTGCTGTGAGTTTCTAACTCACACTTGCAGTCTCCCTAGCCTGTGTCTCTACCACTGAACCAACCAGCTTTTCACAACGGCTTCTGTTGAACATACATACGTCATGGACGACAGTGGCAAAGCAAATTAAAGGTGTGGTTCTGGGATCGAACCCAGGCTCCAAATTTGCCAACCCATGTTGGTACGACTGAGCCAACCCGCCATTAGGCAACGTTTTGCAAATATATCATTACATAATAATCGGGACACGTCACATGACACAGGAGGCAGCAGAGATCCCGAGGCAAGTTTCATTTACAATTGTTTTATTCCTACATAAAACAGCAGGTGCTTCTCTTTAAAAGGCACATGGGCTCTGGCTGTGCTCCTCCTGGTCCTCCTTGCATAGAGAAGGAGGTAGCCGTCCTGCTGCTGAGTTGTTGCTCTGCCACTGCCTCCTCCACGTCTCCTGATGATCTGGCCTGTTTCCTGGTAGCTCCTCAATGTCCTGGACACTACGCTGACGAACACGACTTGTAACGTTCTTATTTATGCTTCCTATAGTAACAAACTGTTCTGTGTGAAAGGCAATTTTGTCCGGTCTGAGTTGCCGTACGGCCGTGACGGGTTGTTGTTGTTGTTGTTGATCGGAGTTGGTGTGGAGGCAAGAAAAATAAAGACGTGTTGGTGACCGAAGTCACTCTCCCATCTCCTGTGTTTTTCCTGGCTTAAATGCATGCACTGAATAGACGGACCCATGACGCTCGGCTACACTATTCTTAAAAACACGGCTTAAATTTTTCATTTGCGCCTTAATAACAGACTCCTGCCTTTTGGGAGAACAATGAAACTTCTGAAAAATAAAAAATATTTAAAACTAAAATGCACAATGATGGTGCAGTCTTAAATAATTTCCAAATTAAAGCTTTTTTTTTATTTTACAGAGTAAATAAATGACACTCACTTAAACTCCAGTTTCCTCATTATACATTAAAACTTGAACATTTTTAAGTGGTGCAGAGAAGAGAAGACAACTGAGGATGACACTAAACAGACAGACAGTACCACTCAGACACAGAGCTACATCTGGATAATAGTCATAATGCATCAACTAGTTATTTTTTTTTACAGACAGGAAAATATAGCAGGAATAAAACAATTAGAAAAACTTTCTTTTTAGGGCAGGTAAAATCCAAGCTGAATATGTTGGAATATAGAAAAATACACAATATTTATGTCAAATTGGAAATTTCCATTAAAATCATTTTCTCACCAAGCCTTGTCCAGACTATTTTGGTCGGTGTGGGATCAGTTTATGGTCAGGGGTCGCCAAACTATCATGCTAATGTTTGAAGAATTAAGGTGGGTGTGCACAATATAAATGGTTTGTGAGGGAAGGTAGTCTTTATGTTGGTAAACCTGAGTGTAACATTGTCGTGTATTGTAATATTTAATTTATTTCTAATAGTGCAATAAAACATCTTGGGTTGTATTATGGCCACATTGAGATCAACAAGTTGTTAAGGTTGTGAGTCAAAATTTATAATTTCCCATCATTAAGGTCTTAAATTGAGTCACGTGTTGGGAGACTCTCCTTTAGATGTTAAAATGCTGATTTCACACAAGAAACAAAACATATTTAATTATGATGATGCAGGTTCTCAGTCATCCAGGTCATGGTCAAGGTAAAAGAGTTTAGTTAGGCAACTGGACATTCAGTTTTTTTGGAAAACGTTTCACCTCTCATCCAAGAGGCTTCTTCAGTTCATATTTAATTATGTAACAATTTAGTCTTGTTGATCCTCAGTGTGGTCCATATGCTGCTTTGCGGAGTCACAGTAAACATACGGTTCTATACTTTGATAAAACTTAAATCATAGGAAAAATGTCACCATTAGGCTTGGGCTGTATTTTGTTTGTGAAGTCCAGACAAATAAAACCTGTTTCTGTCTGATTTCAGGTTTGAGGAGATGAACATAGTCCTCAACGTCACCAGAGAAAACTCCAGCTTGGACAGGTTGTCGGTCAGATTATATAGTAGCCTGCATTCAATTCAACAAATTTGTTTGTAGTTCTTTATTTTAATGATTTTGTGAACAAGAGAAAACAATCTGGTTAACCATGTTGTCTTTGCATGATACCATGGAGCAACTCTTGCTGGATCTACAGTTATTGCTGACTGAGTCACACTTTCTAGCTTTATTGATCTTCCAATCAAATGAGTGGACAGCTTTGAACCACTAAAATCATAAATTAAAGACCAACGTTAATTTAATTTGAAAAAAAAATCTGCCTTTGCTTTTTTATTCTGAAAAATCAATAAACCTTTATTTACAATTACCCTTATCTATTTTGTGTCTAAAGAAAAAATATGCATTAATTATTGATAAAAAATATAGTCATTGGAACTGAAATATTTACAAAACACTGCTTTACTAATAACCTATTTTATGGCTTAATAAATTACTTAAGTATATTGCTATAAAATTACAGATGAACCACCAATATCAGTATACTAATGGTACAATGCATAAATGAAGACAAAGTTCATGCAATTATTATACAAATTACGTCAAAGCGTAATTCTTAATGTTTGGTCTTTCAAACGTGGATGTTTTTCAAGTATGAGCCGCAAAACTAAATACAAGCTAATTGGTGAACTAGTAGGCTAACCTGCCACCAAAATGTATCTATAAAAAACTGACACACTAGGGTCCACAAACGGTTTAATATAGCATAAAACGGGTTAAATTTTAGTTCAGACTGAGAAGTAAGTTTCATTCAGATTTTCAAAAAATGTTATTCTAAGGAAACTCCACCAAACGGTTGTTGGAAGGAGCTCGTTGTTCCGGTGTTATTTATAGGCTCTTGCTACGCATGCGCATACTAGAGACAGGAAATGATGTGCCTTAAGTGCTATATGTGAAATAATGTGTGTATGGGGTATGCAAATAAATAGAACATTTAAATAAATGGAAAGATAAAATCTGAAATCTTTGTTGAACAACTTTGATAAGAAATTAGCTAAAAATTATTTGTCATATATATCATTTTATATTCTTTCCACTAATCAATAAACATGTTAGTCTCAAAATAATAATAAAATAGAATATTATTAGATTATTTTGTATGCGAAAATTCAGGGTGAGGTTACCGGAAACACCATTCTTTTTATTTGCCCTTATTATGTCATTAATCGCTGTAGTTTCTGGAAGTGTCATGAATCTTCTGGTGCGCAAGCGCAGTAGCACTGTATTGATTGACAGCAGCGCAGTTTTGATTGATAGCGTAATAGCAATTTATAGTTCTATGATCAGTCCAATTACTTAGGATGGACATAGGTTCTTCACTTCATTTATCCAAGTCTATTCTCCGACCTCTCAATCGTTGGTTTCTCTAAGGGGGCGTGTTATCCAACTCCTTTTTCATAGTGTTTTTTTGTGGCTGGTGTTGGATTCGAACCCAAACTCACAGACTTACCAGCCTGCGTCTCTGCCGATGTGCCAACCGGCCTTCATCATGGACAAAACTTGTATTTGTCATTTAAGTTGGACAATAAAAAGCAAATTAAAGGTTCAGTCGTGCCATTGAACCCTTGCCCAAAGATTGACATCCTGTTTCACTAGCACAGACCACCAAATAGGGGGTTACTCTGACCCATATGAAACGTGTATTTTGACGCAACGTCTTCCAATTGGAAAGCAAATGCTTCATCTGATCGAACTGCATGTATCAACCTGGCCACCAGGGGGACGACAAGAGATATACAGTATGCGATTACGTGAACGACATGCAAGTTACAGTTCACTAATCCACAGAAGCAGGTGCAAAAATAAGTTAAATGGTTTACTTTCAAAAGCAGCAATGCAGTTTAGTTAATGATGCTAATGAGAACAGATAATACATCAATGCATTTATATTAAAGTAATAGAAACACATCCATAAAAAGCAATTTGAAAACATTTTTTACAATGCTGATAATAATCAAAACAATTCACACAGTTATAAAAAATTACCCTGAGATTCCTTCTTGAGAATTAGAAAGTTTCATAGTAATTAATATTTTTTTAAATATAAAATTTATATTCTATACTTCAGAACATTTTTTCAGCATGAAGACATGAAAACACACTTTACGTTCACTACATTTGACAGTCAGAAAATGACACGAGGAATAGCATTTTGCGCTTCAGCTTGGAAATTACCAGTTTTGTAGAATTGGTGATGATTCAGTTTTGCTGGTGCAGAGACAAACCACATCACAACACCTGTGGGATTGACTGACAACACAAAGTCAGTGGAGTCTTTCACTGTCAATGCAGTGTCAGAGAAGACGTCATAAACCTAAGGAGAAGCAGAAATAAAAGAACTTTACAATGTGACACAATTTTTACACCTAAATAACGAAAGCGTGAAAAAAAAAAATTAATAAATAAACAATTGCTAATTAAAATATTGAAAAAAAATTCTTTTCCTTTGTTTTATGAACTAAATTGCAGTATTTCAAAGCAAAGGTCATCGAAGGAAGACATTGATGTACAAAAAGATTTATAAGAACTGTGGGGACCAAAACCTTATAGCTCCCAGTTGCGTAGTTGAGTTTGCTCAGGGACGTTTGGTAACGGTAGGGCATGTCATTTCGCCGACTGAAGAACACCAAGGCACTTGCATTGTTCGACAGAGGTCGCTGAAACACCTCGATTCCACTTTTCTCCTAAAAGACATGCGTATACTAATGTTCATAATTGATTCCTTGGTAATAGTTCATATGCCTACGAAAAACTAAAATATCAAGGGCAAAAGTTTGTCACCTTCACAATTCGTTTACCCTGGATACCAAGAGCATCTTGGTTGATGCTGATGGCCATTTTGTTCTGCAGAATATTGCGAGCTCCACTGCTGATGGTGCGCAGATCATTGGACATGAAAAGTGGTGCTGCCATAATTGCCCAGAGTGCCATCTGAGCACGAGACTGGTCGATGCTGAGACCAAAGTCGCCGATAATCAGCTTGAGGTACACATAGACAAAGAACGGTATAATATCAACTGACCTGGTACCACTGGTGCTTTTTCCAAAAACCTAAACTTAATATCAGAATAAATAATACTTGAGCTTGCACTCATCAACACCACGCATGACAATGATCTATCTATCCAGACCATATCTGGATCATTCCATCTCCCTGGTCCTGCTGCAGGTATCAGCACATCTTGGTTGTCAAAAAACCAGTCAACAATCCTCAGGACACTGTCCCAGGAGTCCTGGATGTCACCGTAGTTGCGCCACAGATTGCATATCTCACCCAACTGTGAATAGTTCACCTGAAATATAATATTTAAGCATTTGAATGTAATCTATTTTATTTGGTGGTGAACATTTTTTAAAGCTAATGTGGAAATACCTTTGGAGGCAGGCCCCCTTGGTAGGCAGGCCAGCTGCAGGAGTAGGCAATATGTCGGCCGGTGGCATTCAAAGCTTTTGACATGAGAGGGTAACCTGTTGAGAGAGGAATGAATATCAGGGGCAGTGCTGCCCATAGAAAGCAATGGGAACCATAAACAAGCAGACAATTCAGAACAAAAATCACAATATTGAAAGTGTTGATGTCTTCTCTTCTTACCCTGCTCCTGGACTGTCACATTCGAGTAACAGCCGTCCAGTTTTAACATATCCACCCCCCATTTTGCAAAGGTCTGAGCATCTATCTCAATCTTATCCAGGGGGGTTCCAGGGTAGCCCCCACATGTGTACGTGCCCATGTCCCCGTAGATCCCCAGCTTCAGTCCCCTGTCATGCATGTACTGTGCCAGCTTAGGGATGCCTCCAGGGAATCTGAGGTAATTGTGATGACATGTTTCTTTGTAAAAAAATGCTACAACAAATGGACAGATTCTGATATTGATTTTTAAATAAAATCAGTTACAGAAAATATCATTGTATCAGATTTATGTTCTTTCATGCAGGTTATTGGGATTATCCAGGTCCCATCCATAAAGAGCTGGTTAATTATATACAAGTGGTGTGACTCTGTATGATTTTTGCTTGCATTTGCATATTTTCACTTCCTATAATTTCTCTCTTACAATCACAGTTTTATGACAACTATCATACCATGTGAACATCAAACACAACCAACAAATATTTTTCCAAAGACATAAAAGATTGATTGATTGTTATGTTTGCACAAATACCTTTTTGGGTCAGCCTGCAGCCGTCCCTGATCATCCCTCTCTTTGGCAGACCAACAATCATCTATGTTCACATAGACATAACCAAGTTCTTTCCAGCCGTCCTCTGAAAGTCTGTCAGCCATGTCCATGAACAGTTTCTCACTAAAAAAATAAGAAAAGTGTTTCGATACAGTGAAGATATGACATTTATTCTAGCTATTACTAAGAAGGGAATATTTTTGGTAATGTATTGCAGTTAATTAACAAATAATTAAGTCTAAAATGAGCTTTTTTACAATATTGGCCCACATACAGCATACTGCTGACTAAGAATATATTACCTTTTCTGTTGTAGCTTTAAACATTTTGGTGGTTTTAGTTTCCTTATACTGACTCAGCAGCAAGTGCAGGAGACAAACTGTCACATGATATATGTATAAAGGATGTTACATGCCAGTACAGACAATATGGCAGTGAAGCTAAATTTTGGAAGATAATTTCTAAATTTGATTTCTCTTTCTTTAGTTAATTTTTAATTTTTTCAAAATGCTGCAGCCTAATGGTTCCCAATAATCTAATAAAAATGAAAAGTTCTTTGCCTGATGCAGTTCTTTGGATCATGTTCACAGTCAATATCGCAACGAAAGCGTTCCCATGCCAACCAACCCATTGGAGGAGTCCTCATCAGTCCATTGTCCAAGGCTGAGGTTAGCAACCCCGCAGAGGCAAATGCAAGTAAGGCCAAATACATCCCTGAAGAAAATAAAATAGTGTGCAGTTGTCTTACAAATATGTAGGGTGGCATCGTTACATTGCATGATTTTACCTGAAGACCAGTACAAAATCTATGTAAGCCATTGTGCAATGACTATATTATTCAGGTGTCAAACCTCCTGACTCTCACCTGACTCTGATAAATGTCACACAAATTATCTGCTTCAATACAAATCCATATGTACATATAGTATATATATATATATAGTATATATAGTAAATATAAAATGGCATTTCACATCAAATACATGAAAATGGCTTGGCTTCTGTTAAACTTAATAATACTTTAGTATAACAATGTTTTTAACCTACAACGTTTTACATTTCGAACCATACGGTGCAGCACTGCGTTAGGGTAGCGTATATTATGAAAATAGCATTAGGAATAACAAAACCGAATATTGTTTTATATTAATATTATGTTTAATAGATTTTTATTACAACAATGTCCTCATTGGTGTTACAAATTTGTATTACACAGTGCCTGATTTTTTTTAAAAAAACGCGACAAGAAAATATGAACTTACCTGAATCGAGTGAGAAGAAATAAAAAGGATAAAAACACCGAAGTACCAAGTCTTACAGCTTAGATTCTTGTAAACATCGAACGGAACCAAAAGCGGAAGTAATCATCACGTGGTGGAATCACGTGTTGATGACGTAGTAGGAAACGAGTCTATTTTATTCATGATTTTTTACCCCTCATTCAAAATGCATATGTGAGTCAAATTTTAAAACGTCTTACGTTTTTTATTATAAGACTAACGCATGCGGAATATTCTTTATTAAACAGAAAACAAGAATATGTTTTAGAAGAAGAAACTCCTACTAATGTTAAAATAACTTGCCTGTGTCAAACACACACAAGAGTCAGATTTTCACCTTTCGCTGGTTGAGGTATAAAAAATTAGTCATAAATCAGTCCACTGTAGTAGTTTAGGTTTTGTTGTCATTTTCCTATAAAAGAAATTACATTAACTGTACTTTGTAGCAGTAAAGTATTGTCAGTTCTTCTAGTTGTGCAGAAAAACCTATTTTTTAGAGCTGTATCTTCAAGGAATCTTCTTTTGACCCGATCTAATTAAAGCAATTGGCATGGAGACTGTCACCGCAGCAGCGACGCCACCTTGGACCCGGGACCCCTGGGGCCCCTGCGTTAGGTGCCCAACTCTTTGGAGACTGTGAAGTGTGGCTTTCTCCTGGTGGTGGATGATACATTCTGAGAGGTATGATGGGAAACTGAACACATAAACAGTTCGTAATTTTATAGCTTCTCAAACACCATATTTGCCCTTAAAAATAAATGGTAAATAAATGATAAATCACACAACTCAACACAAACCTTTTGGTAGAACTTGCATACAGTGCTTATTTATTTTCATTATGACTATTATTATTCTTGGTGTTATTCATCAATCGATTCCTGTTTTGCATAACAAGAGCTGAAATATGGGAGGACGTGTATTATGTAGTTGGACTGTACTTTTTCTTTCAAAACAATTATCATTTCAGATACTTTTAAGTAGCCATTTTGTGTTCAATAAATATATGACTACATGATGTGTTGTAATTGAGAGTAGTTATTTCAATCAGCACATAAAATGGAAAATATGAGACACTTCCAATAACAGTAGCTTTTTCAATGCCTCAAGCTCACTTCTTCACATCGTCTCTGCCACATTTTTTCCCAAGACGCGGTAAGAGACTGGCAGTTACTTTGGTTTCATCTTAGCAACAGTAACAGAGGATGTGCTGTTTAGACAAAGAAGGGGAGGAGTGGGAGGAGAGAGGAGTAAAGACAAGTCAGAAGTGAAAAAGAGCATCTCAGACTACATTTTTGAAATCAAGCAACCGGTTGGAGGAATATGAATACCAGATTATGGGTTTACTCTTCATCTGTTACACCCCTTGACGTGCGTGACATGACCTGTTGAATCTCAATGGCTATCAACTTTACGACACATCTGATGACTTCTGCGACTTCGGATGGTGCTTCACCTGCAAGAAGAGATATTCAGATGGAACAACCTACAACGCGGACAGGTCAAAGAGTAACATATTGATGACAGAAGTAGAATAGTAGTGATGACTTGAGGTAAGAGAATTTTCCTCAACTAAGATAATTCTTTCCCCTGTGCATAGGATTTACTGCACACCGAGGTTGTGTTTTTTGCTCATGTTTGTTGCACAACTTAATAAAGTTCTGATGTAGATGGGATTCTTGGAATATACTAATGTAGGTTATAGCTCCAGGAAAGATCCTGTGCTTTATGGTTCATGTGAGTGTGTAGACCTGATGGGAAAATTTCTCACATTTTAAACTAAAGATATTTAATCATGCAACTCGCCATTACATCTGAAGGGACACATGAAAAACTCCCCCAGGACAACGACATTCTGTGCACTTCAGGATCATAGATACAGTATTATCAAGAGGATTACCTTCAATGATCCATTATGTCCACAAACGGGGTCCACACGTCAGAGACAGAGCACTCGGTGGAGCACTCAGCAGAGTATTCAGTCCAAGAGGCCTGTGAACTTGGTCATGGAGCAGGCCGGGCACAGGAGGTGGCAATTCTCCAGTCCCGCTGCTGTCAATGTCTACCCCGTGCCGTGCGTCTCACTTTTATCCCGGACTCTTTGGAGAGACTTTATCAAAGTTACTTCCGTCGCCAGAGACAGGAAAACCTGCTGGCGCTGGTGTTATTTGCTGCTCTATTCAACAGCTTCATCATCATCATGTGTGCTGTCGTGTACACTGAGGAGAAGCTGGCGATGGTGGTGGTGGCAGCCGTGGGGCTGGCCGCAGACATCGTCCTTTACATTCTATTTAGGCTACAGAAGCTGCCTACGTCACCCGTGTCCCGTGGAGCTGTCCCCTACATCCTGTGGCTGATGATCACTGTGCACGTCCTGTGTTACATGGGCCTGAACAATGAGCGGTTCCCTCACGCCAGCGACTCAGTGGGCTGGCAGGCCTTCTTCAGTTTCTCCATCTTCCTGACCCTGCCCTTGAACCTGCTGTCTCTGCTGCTGCTCACCGCCCTCTCCTCTGGGTTACACACCCTGGTATTAGGTGTGAATGTAGCCCAAAGGTTTGAGGCCAGCCTTCAGGGGCCCATGTTGGTGAGACAGGTAAATACAGCAACACTGCTCAACAGACCAAAATGTTAGATTCCAGTGTTAATTGTGTTATTTCAATCACTCTGAACAGTCAATAGTTCACAAGCATGTAAAATAAAACTGGAGATGAACACGAATACGCAAGTTTTTACAGACTTACCTAATTTTTGGCGATGGTGACCGGGATCTTTGAGCAACAGTCCTTGCTCAGTCTTTAACATAAATAAAGTTGTTGGTTGTTCATCTTCAGATTTTGATAGATAGATAGATAGATAGATAGATAGATAGATAGATAGATAGATAGATAGATAGACAGACAGACAGACAGATAGATAGATCGATAGACAGACAGACAGACAGTCCATATATATATATATATATATATATATATATATATATAGGGAGAGAGAGAGAGAGATTGTTATATATTTTTATAATAGATGATTTAAATTGTATTGCTTTTCATTTTTTTCCTCCACCAGCTTTTTGCCAACAACATGCTGTTCCTGTGTGCAGCTGCAGTGGGAGTCATCTTCTACTACATGGCGGACAGGAAATATAGGACAGCTTTTCTGGAGGCCCGTCAGTCACTGGAGGTCAAACTTACCCTTGAGGAGCAAAGTACCCAGCAGGTGAGATAAACACAGGCGCAAAACCTGACACTGTGCAACATATTCCTATTCAAGCACACATACGCACAAGCACACAGCTCCTCCTGCAGACAGGACACTCTGTGCTGCCCTAATTACCATTTGTTTTGCCAGGTTCTAGGCTAATGGGTCGTTTAGAGGGAAAGTTGTTTTCTCCATCAGGGACACCAGCTGGGATTTCTAACAGTTCACAGTAGAGTTCTGTAACAAACAAGGTTGCAGTTAATGAAATGGGTGAAGATTTGATTTTGCAGTGCAGATAAAATGACGTTTTGTTGTCCGTGGGTTAAATGTGTGAATGAAATGGAATCTGGACGGCAGAATGTAAAAAAGCAGACTCACCGTCAACACCAAACACTGACATCATTTCACAGTCTTATATAAGGTGTAAATCCGCACCCCTTTAAACCTTACCTTAACATAGGACAGTCTTGTGACTTAAATTCTAATTCTATATGTAGGAGGCTAAAAAAATGAGAGAGAATCCAATGACTAAGGTGGGGGATTCACCTGTTTAATTCTTACACACTTGCTAAATTCCTCCTTCCTCAGCTAATTTGCGGAAAGATGAGAGCAGTGTTTAGTCAGAGATGGAAGATCTAATGAGGTTAGTGAAGGTTCAATTCCCACAGGGCCTTTCACTGGGAAATGACAGATCGCCTCATCCAACCAGAACACATCTGAGCAAATGACAGGTTCCCATGAGAGTCCACGCACTGGTCGATGCATTAACAATGGCAAGTCTCACATCGTTCCTGGATCTGTGTCTTTCCAGGAGGAATTATTACTGTCTATATTGCCCAAGCACATTGCCGATGAGATGCTGCAGGGCATGAAGAACCAGGCCGATCAGAAGGATGTTCAGCAGCAACAGTTTAACACCATGTACATGTACCGCCATGAAAATGTCAGGTCAGGTTTATAAAAGTGCCGTTTCCTCAGGCGGTTGTCATTGCAACTTGTTAAAGTTTTTAACTGAAAATGTGTGCACCACTCCTGCAGTATCCTGTTTGCTGACATTGTGGGTTTCACCCAGCTGTCGTCCGCCTGCAGCGCTCAGGAGCTGGTGAAGCTGCTGAACGAACTGTTTGCACGCTTTGATAAACTGGCAGCTGTGAGTTTTTATGCTTGTTTCTTGAAATGATTGAACGATTTTTCAATTTCCGGTGTTTAATAAGGACTTATTTTTCACAGCAACATCACCAGCTAAGGATAAAGATTCTGGGCGACTGCTACTATTGCATCTGTGGGCTCCCTGATTTCAGAGAGGACCATGCAGCCTGTTCCATAATGATGGGCCTGGCCATGGTAGAGGCCATCTCGTAAGTGGCAAATTTACTGAAAATGAACTTATCCAGTAAACGGGCTGCAGCCGTTTCCATGCCTGTCACTCGAATCCCATTGCTGTTGTCTTAGGTACGTGAGGGACAAAACCAAAACTGATGTGGACATGCGTGTGGGCGTCCACACGGGCACCGTCTTGGG
This sequence comes from Paraplagusia blochii, assembly GCA_016785265.1. Classification (NCBI taxonomy): domain Eukaryota; kingdom Metazoa; phylum Chordata; class Actinopteri; order Pleuronectiformes; family Cynoglossidae; genus Paraplagusia; species Paraplagusia blochii. The sequence goes on along the minus strand of JAFBJS010009998.1, from coordinate 47,943 downwards.
AGGAGTGCTGGGTCAGAAACGATGGCAGTTTGATGTGTGGTCTACAGATGTCACTGTCGCTAACAAGATGGAGTCTGGAGGCATTCCTGGGTAAGAGACCAAAACTTAGACACAAAGATATTTTATATATTTCTAACAGTTTTTTCTTGTGTTGTTTCACAGTCGGGTGCATATATCTCAGACCACGAAGGACAGCCTGCATGGAGAGTTTGAACTTGAGGAAGGGAACGGTGGAGAGAGGTGTGAATACCTGCTGGAGAAGGGCATCGGCACCTGGTTGGTTCTCGACCCAGGACAAGCAGTATCTGGGCTTGAGGAAAAGGTAAATACTGCATTAAGAATATTTCTTTTTTCGACTAGAATGTGACCGTAACATTCACTATCCCCTCTCTTCTGTCAGACACCTAAAAAACTGACGCCTAAAAATTCAAACCAGCTGATCAATACAACAGCAACCAATGGGAATGCAGCCTCACCACAGCACGTACCGGCTGAGGCCCAACAGGAGGTACCCTAACTTTGATTATTTTATTGCTTGTTACTTAAGATGTGTTTTTGACAATGTGGTAGAATAATTATCCCTTTTTAGCCCATGAATTACTTTATTGTAAATTTAAATGATTGTCCTGAAATTAATCATGTTATACAACCATCTAAAACTTTTATTTCCAGAAAAATAAGGTAATTGTGGAGGATGTGGTCAACAGACGACTTCATCAGGAGCTGCTGGACAGAGATTCTCAACAGATGTAAGACAATGAGAGGAATAAACAGAAGCACAGGAGGAGTCAAAGATTTTGATCCAGTCTCTGTAGTGATGATGATATAATATATAACGAATATAAGTCACACTGTGTTTTTTTCAGAATGAAGAATCATCAGATTAACCCGGTGTCTTTGCGATTTCCCGGAAAACTGGAGGAGCTTTACTCCTCAGAGAAGGAGAAAAGAAGTGGAGCAGCCTTTAGCTGCTGCATGATTGTGCTTTTCTTCATCTCAGCAATGCAGGTGTTCATCGACCCAGAGTGAGTTTGTTAACACTGTATATATATATATATATATATATATATATATATATATATATAAATGAAATGCTCACAGAATATGGGGGCTAAACCCTGACCACGTGTGTTGTCTGGTTGCAGGCTGGCTGTGAACTACATCACCTTCGTAATAGGGGAAATATTGTTGCTGATTCTCACAGTCTGCTCCCTGGCTGCCATCTTCCCCAGGGTGAGGGACCAAAATAGATGCTGAATGGTTTCAGGAACAATCTTTCACTTTTTGAAGACAAATTATATATACTGTATATACATATGTATAAATATATAATGTTAAGCACGAGAAATTAATCGTAAACAAATGTAAGAATGTAGTATTAATATACTGTATAGACTGCAGATTTTATGAATGACATTTTATGTCTTCACAGATGTTCTCCAAGAGGTTGGTGTCCTTCTCACTGTGGATCGATCGCACACGTTGGGCCAGAAACACATGGGCAATGGCTGCTATCTTTGTTCTTACCATGGCTGTGATTGCTGATATGGTAACACTGACTGTTGTTTCATAACTGCATTAATTTGAAACAATTTATTGTCATGCTTTTAAAATAACAGGCAATTCATTTTGTTAAACATTAATTTTTTTGCGCGTAAAATGTACTGAAATCGTCTGATCTGGTCTGACTGCATGGTATCATTTGCACGTTTTCCAGCTGCGTGTCCTCATCCAACCATCACTGTCTTGTATGTTCCCAGTGGGGTCCATTAGTCGTCTGTCATGCTGCCTGCTGGTTCATATGGCACGGTCCCACAGGAGCAGTGTGTTTGAACAATTGTTACTCCCTTTGCTGTCATGTTGCAGTGTCACAGTCTAGAAAACAATGCAAAAAAACACATCATATGTTAAATGTTCATGTAAAGTTTAATTTGGTCAATGTGGTTACACAGGAAATGTACTAATAATGTCACTACTAAATGTATCTTTTTTTTTGCAGCTTAGTTGTGGCCCACCATCCATTAAGCTCTACAACAGTAGCTCTGGAACCATTTTGCAGTCCATGGGTGACCAGACCTGTGTGGACAATCCAAAGCACTACAGCTTCATGGCTGTGATGTCACTTATAGCAACAGCCATGTTGGTACAAGTTAGTCAGCTGATTAAACTGGGTCTGATGGCTCTGGTTGTAACAGCAACTGGAGCTGTTAATATCTACAGCTGGCGAGACATTTATGACTTGTATGACTACTTACAGTTTGGCCCCTACAGGTGAGTCAAACATGGAATGGCAAAAATTATACTAAAATAATACCAATAATGCATTTTAATGTTTAACTTTATTTTACAGGACAGCTATAGTGCCGTCCAAGTATGTCATGACCATTATGATTATTATCATGATGATAAGTTTCTACATCTTCGCCCGTCATGTGAGTCCACTGGTCTTCTTTGAAAAAGTTTGCATTTAGCTCTATCAAATGTGGGAGCAGTGGAGATTTACTGTGTGACATTTTCTACTAAATAGTTTATCAGGTCGTGCCACTGTAAGAAGCATAACTGGCGATGCAACGTCTTGTGACAATCACATATCTAAATGTGGAGACGATCTCAGATGTAAAATACATCTCCAGAGAGACTCCAATAAGAAATCAACACATAAATCACTTTAAGCTAATGGCCAAAGATGGATTTCAGAGCTCCAGTAGCCAAGAAGAGCTCAGGAAAGGGTCAGCTGGAGTTGTTAAGACATTCGATTCAAATGCCCCCTGGATACATTTCCCTGGATCTGTTCCAGAGGCATCCGAGTGGTTGGAGGCCTCGAGGTTATTCTATAAAACGCTTGACAAATTATGTATGTCAACTGGTTTGGGAATGCCACCGGATATCCCAGAGGCGGCAGAGAAACTTCTTGACCTACCTATGTACCACAGACAAGCTGATGCTTTGACCTTAATATATAGCACAGAGAGATGCATGGATTCATCTTGATTTTTTTTTGTGTGTGTGTGTGTGTTCTCAATGAATTCAGCTCGAGCATCAGTCGAGACAGCTGTTTTTGTGGAAGATTGGTGTCCATGATCAAAAGGAGAAAGTGTTTGAAATGAGACGATGGAATGAGGCACTTGTTACAAATATGCTGCCCGAACATGTCGCCAAACACTTTCTGGGAACTAAGAAGAGAGATGAGGTAAAAGAATAAAAATAAAAAAGTACTGGACATAGTATAGGAATGTATATTTCAAATGTTCATTTTCTTTCTAAACACGTATTTAATGTTGCTATTGATTTAATTCTGCTGACTGTACCTTCCAGCCAAAAAACCTGAACATGTCACCTATTAAAAATGTATCAGTCAATTTTTACTATTTCATTTTTGAGTAATATATTTAAAGTTACCAAATATCATTGGACTAATGGGTCGGTTGTGATGTCGTAGAAATATATTTAACGCCATCTTGTGGTAAATATTGGAATTGCATATTGATTGTGGTATGATGACAAAAAAGATAAATATAATATCAAAACAAACTGATATTGTCTGCCACTGTTATAGGAACTATACAGCCATTCTTACGATGAGGTGGGAGTGATGTTCGCTTCCATCCCTAACTTTTCTGACTTCTATACTGAAGAAAGTATCAACAACGGAGGCCTTGAGTGCCTCAGGATTCTCAATGAGATCATCTCTGACTTTGACAGTGTAGGTTCAACTGTTTGCGTGTGCCACAAGACAACATCAACAAGACAACAGCTGAATTGATGCTTGTTACTCCCACAGTTGCTAGACCGGGATGAATTCCGCTGCATCACAAAAATCAAAACAATAGGGAGCACTTACATGGCAGCATCAGGCCTCACTGCTGAGAGCAGCACAAATGGATACAGCAATCACAAGGTGGGAACTTCATCAACTTTGTACAAATATGTGGAGTTAAATATCATGGTGCAGATGGTTTTATTTGACTAACAATGTAAATGCATTTGTCGATTTATTGTGTTACTGTGGAAAATGTACAACCAGCCAGAAGAGCAGTCATTGATAGAGCGCTGGCAGCATCTCTCTGATCTGGCAGACTTTGCCTTGGCAATGAAAGTCACCCTTAACAACCTCAACAAGCAGTCCTTCAACAACTTCATGCTACGAATCGGTCAGTCTTAAGTCAATATGTTATTTTTTTTTTCTGTCTGCACCATTCTAAACTATTGTTTACACTATTGCCCCTCAGGTCTGAACAAGGGAGGAGTTCTCGCTGGGGTGATCGGAGCCCGTAAGCCACATTATGACATATGGGGCAATACTGTAAATGTCGCAAGCAGAATGGAGTCCACAGGAGTGATGGGCAACATCCAGGTAACCAACCCATGAGAGGACAACAACACAGAAATCGTCATACTCTGTGAACTTCTATTGAGATATTTCCTTTTTCTTGTCTTCAGGTTGTGGAAGATTGCTATGACATCTTAAAGGAATATGGCTTCCGATTTGTTAGGAGAGGACCCATATTTGTTAAAGGGAAAGGAGAGTTGCTAACTTTTTTTATGAAAGGCAAAGACAAACCTACTGCCTCTGATGGAACAGTGATCACTGCCTTACCAAACCAAGTTGGGGAAGTTGAATATTCCTAACTGGAAAGACGACATTAAACCATAGTAAGACGGGGCAGATTCATTTTCTCCTTATTTTCTTCCAGTTTTCTCACATGTAAAGAGTTTGTTTATCTTTTTCTTCTTGAAATAATTTTCAAGCACATTGCAGACTTCATGTAGAAGTGGGTTCACATTGCACTTGATTTATAGGCTCAAGGGAACAAATGGCTGTGAATGAACAAATCACTTCTCTTTTCTTGATTTAACTGTAAATCAATCATGTTTTTACATTCATTTTAATATAGATGCTATATAATTTTCACTGCTGGAGACAAAGACGTGGCAAATATAGTGTTTCCAAGTTTGTAAACCAGGGCTGTAAAAGGAAATATGCCGATTACACAGTACCAGAAGCAGTGACGGACAAATTGTCACCAAACATAATTTTTTCATGCAGTTTTCCCTGCCTTTTAGCTAGTTACATCTTGTTTCTGTGTCTCTTCAGCAGGTGTCTTTCTGGCTTACATCCTTCATTCCCTTAGATGAATTTAAGCCAGTTCTGAAAACCCCCTTAGTAGCTTTGTGGAGGTCCAGCACTCAGTATTCTTTTCCAAGGCCAAACAGACTGAGCAGCACACAATTAATATAATGATGAACAACCAAACGGTCAGTTAAAGCATAAACACATTGATTTTTCAATTCATCAGTCACGTAAATCATTGATTCGATGTAAGGAATCACACATCTAGTAAACCAACGAAACAAGAATACTGTATATAACTTACACAGGTGTATACACTTTCATACATAACTCCACTAACATTTAAGGTCTGCGAGGCCTCGTGCTGCCAATGTGTTCCCTCTACTCCTGGACTACTTTTATGATATAAGTGTGGAATTTTAACTTATTAGTGCAACAAACCCATGTCCAACCACCCTATTCACAGATAGTTCTTTCTGATTTACAACCTTGAGCTGGTGAAGAAGAAACAGATTATTCTGGGGAGTACTACACTGTAGTGCATTATAATTTACAATCTTGCGTGCTGATGAGGAAGATTGTGAGCAGAACTTCTTCAGTTCATGATCATTAAAACATTCTTTTCACCAACACTGTCAGGTCTTTTGTTTGAAGGGCCTGCTGAATTAATAACGATTATTAATTTAACTATGTCCCAATTTATGGCAAAGCAGCGATTATTAATATTGAAATGATTAACAAATGGCTGAGTTCATATTAGTAGCCCAAAATCAATTGTATCTCAAATTTGGGAGTGAAATGTTCCCCAAACTTTTGGGACTATGAACAAAAAAAATCACTGCCTAAATAGTGTACACTTATAACTGATTAAGCAATAGATTCTTAATTTAAATATATATATTTTTATTATTTTGAACAAAACATACAATTTCTATGGTCAACTATGCTTTAAGTTAATATGTTTAAATATAAAAAAATATCAAAAGTCATGGTGAACATTTCTAAAGACGCCCATTTAAATTTTCATGAAAAACGTTATGGTTTTAAAATTATTATCATACTTTTCAGTTATTATGCGCCACCCTTGGATTATATTCTACCCGGAAGCTTGGTAGTGTAGGAATTTCCGGTTACGTCAGGGCGTGAGGACTCCATTAGAGCTGCAGCTGTTTTGAGAGAAACAACAACAAAACGGGCTAACTGTCAGGGCGTCTGTGGTGACAGTCTGCTCATAGCCCGAAAACCAGACCTGAAATCTGGAAGCGTTACCTTTATTTCCCACCCGGAGCTCCGCCGGCTTCTAACCACGGCCGCTCTCGGTGAGGAAACTCTGGCCTCCGCTTCCTCCTCCTCCGACTCGGACACCGGTGGAGCGTCGCCGCCCCCGCGGAAGAAGCACCGAGCCTCGGCGGCGGAGGGAGCAGGAGAGCCCGGGGCTTCAGCAGTTGTAACAGGCCTCTCTGGAGTTGTCTTGGGACTCGCGTCGCACTCTCCTCTCTCTCAAGCCACCTCTGCTATCCAGTTTAACCGAAGTGTTGTCAACATCCTCAGCGGCAGCATGCAAGCAAACGGGGCAGGACAGGGACAAGAATCCTCGGATCTTTCCTGCCTGAACAGCGCACAGAACGGGGAGTCATCCTCGGCCGGCGGAACCCACTCCAACGGTCTCCTCTCGGGCACAGACAACGGGGATATTGTCGGTACCAGTAATGGGTCCTCGGTGGGACCCGGTTCGGGGACTTCGACTGCTTCCACGACTTCGGCCTCCGATGTCGGTTCGTTAAAAAAGAAGAAACGACTAACGCAGGCTGAGGAAGATGTCATACGATTAATAGGGCAACATCTACATGGACTGGGGCTAAAGTAAGTTTATTCACCGTGTCAGTCGGGAGAAACCCCACACGGGCATACAGGGGTGGCTTTTAATGCACGAGGCAAAATCTATTTACTGGTATTTGGGTTGAAAGTGCGAAAGTGCAGTTGGTAAAGGCGCTGTGAAGAGTGGCTGACAGACACAAACATGGGGGGATGGGGCAGTTAGCCTGAGAGCTCGGCAGTTGGTGGAAAGAAGGGGTCCATCTTGCACAATAAAACACCAGCACTAGCCTGCGCTGATGTGTTATGTCCTGCCAGTAAAATCCAATATAACCCAACTAGACACTTTCCCCACACTTAAGACATCACCGAGGAACGAAATGTAATATTTACAGCTAACAACGCTGCGTCCGGATGATTAACTGGGTAAATTTAGCACGGATTAAGATGCATTACATCATCTTATCAATAATAATCCGGAAAATCAAGAGGAAATTGACTTTTATGTTTGGCTAAACGTCAGAACCATGAAGGATGTTCCTGGAGTTAATAACATCAGAAACGTGATCAATATTTGTCATTTTCCCAGTGCTTGTTTTGTGTTTTAGAGCCGTTGCGCAAATAAGTCCCGAGATAAACGTCGTTAATGTCGTCTTTCGGATCTGTACATGATGGTTTGCTTCGTTTTTTTATATCCATTCCCTTTTTTCAGCTCACTGTATGAGGCAGAAACATTAATAGGTCGGCCACCCTGTAATGATATCGAGCATGGTTATGAAAACTGGTGGGGGTTATTTTAGTATTCAGAGTGCAGCCTCTGCACGTTTTTCAGCTGTCATTCCCAGCAACTCTTTTATTCATCACCATTTTATAAAGGCCCTACTTATTAACAGCCGTTGCCCCCCTTTTACATACAAAGGTCTCAAACTGTGTGCCAATGTCACCATGTCTAACCGAAATGTCAAGGATCCGAACTGAATTTGTGACCAGCACATATTTATTTAAAGACAGCAGACCATGAGGACACAGCCTCCTGAGTTGGAATGAATTGAGTTGAATTTCCTTTCATGGCGGCTGAGGAATGTGACTCACACCAGCTGTTTCAGATGAAAACACAGCCTGGAAACCTCAGCAACACCAGTGTGTGAATTTTAAGATCTAGATGTCTGACCTTCTCTTTAAAACTACAACAACGAGCCTGCGACCACTGGGGGGTGGGCTAGAATTATGTGTGTGTTGAGCCCAAAAACAGAAGCCCCTACACTAAGGGGTTGTATAAGCTGAGGTAACTTTGCCATGTTTACAGAGAGGATGAGTTAAAAGAGTGAAATGAGCACCTCGATATCAGCTGCGAAACGTGTGGTATAGCCAGCTGAGGGAGAAGCTCAAGACAAAGCTGCTGCGCCACTCTGTTGATACCTGAGAATGATGTCATCATGCTACTGGAAGGTGTCAGCCCCCCATTCTATTTACATGAACACTCTCACTCTTCAGCAGACATTTTTGTGGTGGCAGCAATTGGTGTGCGTTGTTAGCCAAAAGCTGCTGTTTGGACAGATGGAAATGGGTTCATGGTCGACAGGCTCCGAGAGAATTATTTTAACTGCAGTGCACTGCCTCCTCCATCCCCAAAATATTGCTGTGGTGACAACGTGCGTTGTTGTGCCCTTTTAAAAGGTTGTTAATATTTTCGTTGTGGTGAAAGTGTTGTTAATGACAACTGTCATCACAAAAAGTGACCCAAAACCATAATAAAAATCAGATTTTTACCTGCCATAATACCTTTACATAATCACACATCAAATGATATATTAACCTTAACCTGCAATTAATAAAAGTGCAATATTAAGTGATAGTGATGCCTCAATTGTCCTGCACTTAAGTCAAGCTTGTACTGTGTGTTAATTTACATTTTGCTGGAGAAATTCTTTTTTTTAAATCAAAAGACAACATGGGAATAATCAAGTACAGTTAATTTTTTCACCTTTTAATCTATTCTTTTTAATAATTTCCCTCTTTTGTGTCTGTGCAGTCAGACGGTGGACTTGCTGATGCAGGAGTCAGGCTGCAGACTGGAGCACTCGTCAGCTACCAAGTTCCGCAACCATGTCATGGAGGGGGAATGGGACAAGGTTGGTCACAGTTTCATCACTGTTTCCATACACACTATAGGGAAACTATTATGTAAAACTACATAAATAATATCATGTTGGTATTAATATCTAAATAACACATCATGTAGAGCTTATGCAAAGTATTTGAAGTCTATATTGGTTCGCAGCTCATCACATTTTTTCAACATCTGTGACACATAACTGTAATTTTACACTGTCAAAGTCAAATACAACTTTACTGTCATATATACCTTATATTCAGGACATACGAACACACTTATAACTGTTTAGTAATGACCATAGTAAATAGGATAAGGAAGCACTTTAAACAATGTCATACATTGTAATACCATGAGACCATACTGTCTCAAACTTAGGAATAATGTGTTGCATACCAACCACAATAGAGAAACAGAAAATATTAATTTTGTTTTTTAACGGACAGGAAATAAAAAGACAGTTTAACATAACAGCTACTGCTGTTTTCTTTGTATTGAAGTTGTAAAGTCAACTTGTTGTAAGTACACATAAAAGATGAACAGATCGCAACACATTATTGTAAGGTTGCTTTCATGGGTCTATTGTCTGTAAGTCTTAAAATTTTGGAATTGCACGTTTCTATGAAGTCGTGTGTTGCTGTAGTCATCAGTCACCTCAGTTGTCGTGTTCTTGCGTTGGATTGTTTCACATTCCGGCAGGTTCAGTACCTCCTGGTGAATCCTGTAGATTAATGAACCCATGTCAGATGGGCAGGCTGGAGAATAAATTTTAGCCTGGAGACAAACTGTTGGTGATTTGATAGCAGGTACTTTAGTGTCCCAGAAAAACAGAGATAAAAAAGGGACATTGGTTTGACTTTTGATAGTTATGTATTTTACCTCCCGAACAGTGTTGTGTACTAGACATTTTCACAGAGCTCAGATGCTAAATCCATTGTTCAGGGTTATTTTGTCAATCTTGTAGTAATAGTTTTAGTCTTTGTACACAATATAGATATTGTAATGTATTTAAAAACTGCAGAGCCTACCTGTTTTGTTTTCTATCCATGCCTAACCCCCTCAATCATTGTCCTTTTGTTTGTTGCAGGCTGAGAACGATCTCAACGAGTTGCGAGCACTGATGCATTCTCCAAATGCTATTGTGGTAAGCTCTCTATAACCATACCTGGACTGAACCGCATGAAAGCTTGATGTTCCAGAACAGTTTTCTTTGACTCCATAAGCTTTGTGTTATCGTTCATCAAATTGAAGACCAAAAATGTTCTGGTTGCAGTCTGAAAAATTGCACAATGTTATGTTGCAGTCATGTCCATAACTTGTTGTTGTTAAATTGGTAATTCTAAAAATGGTGCATGGCATTTTGCATCCACAACAAATTAAACCCACTGAATGTTTTTTATTGATATTGAATAAAATATTAGCTGTTTTTAGGCAGAAATGTGGTTTAGGTTTTTAGTGTGGGTTTTGCACAGAACTTTATTTCCATACTTTTTATTTTTTGATAACAAAATATTCAATAGAGGGGAAGATTAATTATCTTCTGCCGATACTCCACAACATTTCATAAATGTTCTCCTGATGCCACAGTTGTCTGTGTTACTGCATGAGATGCTTGTTTTTAGGGATTATGCATTATTTGTTCTGTGTGAAGCAGGGGTTGCATCATTTGTCAGAGCTATAACTCCCTTTGTGTATTTGCAGCTCCACACACACACACAGAAACCCTCCTGAGATGTTGTAACTGTCATTGTCAACCAGCAGATACATTCCTTGTTGACACTGATCTATAGCGTCTCTTAACATTTCCTGATGAGACCTCATGCAAATGTCAAAATAAAACCAAACTTTAGGCTCCAGTGACAATGTGTTGCCAAAGACATGTTACCTGTATTTTTAGATTTATTTTCACATCCTTTCACTAATAACAAAGCCTTTTACCATTTTTTTAAGTCTTCTCTCTCTCTCATTTTGCTCAGCGAATGAAGTTCCTGTTACTGCAGCAGAAGTACCTGGAGTATCTGGAGGATGGTAAAGTTCTGGAGGCTCTTCAGGTCCTGCGCGGGGAGCTGACGCCGCTCAAGTACAACACAGATCGGATCCACGTACTCAGCGGGTAATATTCTGGGCTAGGTCATCTCTTAGCTGGTGTTTTTTTTTTAACTAGTTCAGCTTTTATTTTTGTTTAGATCAACAGAAATATATTATTGATTTTTTTTCAGATAAATGTGTCCAAACATGTCCAAACACATGTCCCTACAGCTTTAAAAATAAACACTGTCCCAGACTTTGCCTCATGATGTGTTTGTTTTTAACCTGTGCCTGTTGTTTCCATGCAGATACCTAATGTGTAGCCACGCTGAGGATCTAAGGGCCAAGGCAGAATGGGAGGGCAAGGGCATAGCATCACGCTGCAGACTGCTGGATAAATTACAAAGTGAGGAGATGTCTTGTCATTCCACCTTGATAGACGTAGAGTGCAATGAAACAGTTAAATGTCACGGGACTGTTGGGGCAGAGGTGGTATGTGTCCTCAATGGTCCCTTTGAGAACATCATACCAACATCTGTTCATAGTGATCTGACTCCAAGCCAGCAGTGTTAAGCACTACTGTTCTAACCTGGAACTGAACGCCGTCCTGTCTGTGTCTCTTGTGGCCACATTAAAATGAATTAAGTTAAACAAACACATAAGACCAAAAAGAATACACTCTTTTCGGACTCGTTCTGAGTGTTTGTGTCAGTGACTGAGTCAAGGAAACTGAAAGAATAGTGAAGGAACTGTTTGTACTGCCAAAACCTGGAATTTTGGTATGCGTATTTTGTGACTGGCCCTAAGGACTTATTCAGCACACATCAAGTCTGTCCAAACCTTTTTGGATCACTCAAGACTAATGTTAATACAAAGCCTGAGCCGAGTCACTGAGTCTCCTGTCTCCCTTTGCAGCATACCTGCCTCCCTCTGTGATGCTCCCCCCACGACGGCTGCAGACTTTGCTCCGGCAAGCGGTGGAGTTGCAAAGGGACCGATGTCTGTATCACAACACAAAGCTGGACAACAACCTGGACTCAGTGTCTCTCCTCGTCGACCATGTCTGCAGCAGGTCGGTCTTGCCTGTCAGCACGTATTGCTGCATCGGATATTTGTCAAACTTCTTCCAGACCAACGGTGTTGATTGTCTTTTCTCGCCACAGGAAACAGTTCCCGTGTTATACGCAGCAGATTCTGACGGAGCACTGTAATGAGGTGTGGTTCTGCAAATTCTCAAACGACGGCACTAAACTAGCCACAGGTTCTAAAGACACTACGGTCTTGATCTGGCAAGTGGATCTGGTAAGTGTGTGAACTGTATTTGCACCCCCAATGCAAATATTTGATGTTCTTTCTAGATTTAGATGTACGATAAACCATCGCCTAAATGAAGAAGGGTGATTTTTTTTTATGTTTAACTAAATTGACATGTGGTAAAACACAGTGCAATGGTGGTTCCCAATCACTGGGCCAGGGACCGATACCGGTCCGTGGGTGAATTGGTGTCGTGCCGCAGAGAAATAATAATATTTCCTTTTGGCCCCATCTGGTTACTTCCACTTGGTCCATACCCGTGTCAACATATGAACTTCACAATAGAATGGCTAGGATTCCATCATCAATAATGCAACTATATTTGATTAGGAAATATTTTCTCAATGAAGAAAACAACAATGAACTCAAAATGATGCAGAGTCATTGATACATGATTTTAACTTCATACCAGTCTGGTAGCAGAAAGTTATAGGCCGTGTGCACTTGAGAAATCCTTGCTGTGCTCATGCATAGTTAATTTGGGTAGAAAGATTTTATAGGTAAGAAAATATTTCAAATCACTGGAAATTGAATTTTATTTAATTTCCTATTTTTCACATTTCAAGCTTGTATTTGAGGTTACGTTGCCTGTATTGCAGGGTGAATAAGAAGGCACTGCCTTTGGGAACGAGATTAATTTTAATATAATTATCCTAATCCTGTCTTTTTGCAGGAGAGCCACCAGCTGAAGCTGTTGAGAACCCTTGAAGGTCATGCATTCGGAGTGGCCTACTTGGCCTGGAGTCCGGATGACACTTACCTGATCGCCTGTGGACCTGACGACTGTTCTGAGCTTTGGCTCTGGAATGTTCAGGTAACATCCATCCTTGTCTCTAAGTAAAGTCATGATTTTTTATGTCGTCCCTCAGAAACATCACTTATTTTTTCATGAAACACAATGAACACTTATCAGTAAAGATAAAAATATCTTTTTTTTTTTATATTAAGCGAACAGGTTGAAGAGATAATCATGCACCGACCCCGTGTACTCACTGACCCCTCTCCTCTGCTGTTCTTCCGTCCCTCCCATTCCCCTTTAATATCCTTGTCCTCACCCTTCCCCCACACGTACCTAATGTTTTTTTTCTTGTTGTCTCCCTTCCCCCATTTTGCTCTCCACTTCTTTTCCGCTGCCTACATCAATCTCCGTGTTAACCAGACGGGGGAGCTGAGGACCAAAATGTCTCAGTCCCATGAAGACAGTCTGACCACTGTGGCGTGGAACCCTGATGGTAAACGCTTTGTCACAGGAGGACAGAGGGGGCAGTTTTATCAGTGTGTAAGTACAGTCCATACTGTTTAAACAACATTACTATTACAGTATATTTTGTATTTTTTAAATAACTTTATAACCTAAGCTGCCATACTGTTCAGGCATTGATTCTTATCTCTATAACATGTTCTACTTTGGTGTTGGACGCAGATGCAACAAGACTCATCCAGTGTCTCCTGTCACTGACATTTGCTTTACTTGTTGTCAGGACCTCGACGGTAACCTGTTGGACTCCTGGGAAGGTGTGAGGGTGCAGTGCCTGTGGTGCCTGGGCGATGGCAGAACAGTGCTGGCGTCAGACACTCATCAACGCATCCGGGGGTACAACTTTGAGGACCTCACCGACAGAAACATGTACGTTCTACGCAATTTAAAAAAGGATACCAGTGGCTGTGGTTATAAATCACATTAATGTGAACACTGTTCCCTGTAAACTAAAGTCTCCTGTTGACCCATATTTTTTGCTAAATCTTCATATTATTGTGTTCTCCTTGCTCCACAGAGTTCAGGAGGACCACCCTGTCATGTCTTTTACTGTTTCAAAGAATGGAAGATTAGCTTTGTTAAATGTAGCAACTCAGGTAAGTTTTTCAACCGTAATCTGACTTTTATTATTTTGTCAACAATTAGACATTTTTTTTTCCATAATTTATTATAATTGTTCAGGAAAGCTAGAAAAGCCAGATTGAGATGGTTTGGTTCAGAGACGGGACAGTGGGTACATTGGTAGAAGACTGATCCCCAGGTAGGAGACAAAGAGGAGATTGATTGGTGCAGTGAGGGAGGACATAGAGGTAGAAGATGGAGTCAGAGTAGAAGACACAAAGAACAGGGGGAGATGGAAATTGTTGACTCGCTGTGGCAACCCCTGAAACAAAAGGGAACAAGCCGAAAGGAAAAGAAGAACATTAATTGTTCTACCTTTTGTAGGGAGTACACCTGTGGGACCTTCAGGACCGGGTGCTAGTGAGGAAATACCAAGGTGTGACCCAGGGCTTCTACACCATCCACTCCTGCTTTGGAGGACACAATGAAGACTTTATTGCCAGTGGCAGTGAAGGTATAGTATATCGAAAAATCAAAAAAAATAATGTTTGCAATTGGTTCAGGCTTTTTTTTTGGGGTTAAATTTTTTACAGCTGAAGAATACGATAATGTTGTTGAAAGTAATACAACTTAAAATGAATTCATTTCAGATCTTTCATGAAAGGCACGTTCACATATTTACCAAAACAAACCTCATGCCTACGATACTTTCTAAAACAGAACAGAACCTGTTGCTTGAGCTGAAATCTGTTTTGTTTTTTCCCTTCCATTCGTAAACACTCTCCCACACACACACACGTTCTTTTCTTTCACGTCCACTTCACAGACCACAAAGTGTACATCTGGCACCGGCGCGGTGAGCTTCCCATTGCTGAGCTAACAGGCCACACACGCACAGTTAACTGTGTGAGCTGGAACCCAGCGATCCCGGGACTCATGGCTTCTGCGTCAGACGACGGCACCGTTCGCATCTGGGGTCCTGCACCCTTCCTCGAATCACCAGAGGTGGACGGACTCAATGGTAATTTCCTGCTCAGTTCTCTGTCGGTGCCATAAAACGCTCCTGGCTAAAGTCTCTGAATAAGTATATACTTGTCTCATACTGTCAAAGGTTTGACAGTTTGAGTCTTAACTTGGCTCCGACAATAACTATGTTGACTAAAATAATGATGCAAACTTTTCCATTACATGCGTTTTCTGTGATGAATTTGTCCTGTGCATTGTATTTGTTCCCATCCACAGAGAACAGCAGTAACATGGACAGTTGATGGTCAGTCATGGAGCTATTGACGTCTCTGTTTGACAACAATCCAAGAACCCTGCAGTAAAACGAAAAACACCGAGATGGTTAATAATTTTTTTAATAAAGTCAAGATTCACAAGCAGAAGTCACCAAGTCAAAAGATAACACAAAAGTCGCAAAACCTCATTTCCTGACTGGACCGTACCCAGTGGCGGAGGTGACTGTGGACACTCTGAAAATTCCAGTCCACATCCTGGTCCTACCCTCCACCCAGTGGTCTGGAAATCCATTCAATGTGGCGGTGGGATGTGGCTGTTTATCACGAGCTGTAACAGGTTGTCCTCCTCCTCCTTCAACTGATCCATGCCCCCCACCGATCTTGACACGTGGTCAGAAGTCAATCCAGTCCTGACGATTGGAGTTTCCCTGGGAAGACCGCGGTCCACCTTGAGCTTGGAGCACAAGACGTCCCTGAGATACCACCAGACTGACGGCAGACGGGCGGTCTAATTATTGGACTACATCTACGTCTGCCTTTTCTGTCTCTCACCGTTACCTGTTAAATGTCTCCACGGATACGGGTGGGGGAGGTAAGGGGAGAATGAGCGATGGGGGTAAGGCAACAATTCTTTGTGTCTTTTCCTTTTCTTCTTGCTATTTTGTTTGCATTCACTATGTTGGACAAAAGCCAAAATATTGCATCATAAACATGCTGTCCAATCAGCTGAAAGAACACAAAATACATGGCTATGCTACACATTGGACTTTTTTTTTATCATAGTCATAGCATTTATTTTCATTGAGGAAGTGAACCTTAGCTCATATAGCGTCCTTGGAAAACTTCCTTGGGACGATTTTGGATTCAGTTTGACAGCATTAGAAAAAGAGAAAAAAAAAAACAAAGATTTTATTTAACAAGGACTGTTGCTGTCAAGTTTTACTGACTGACCGCCCCACGCCCTGACATCCCCATTCCCCTTATCCCTATGTTGAGCTAACTACCGCACAATTTCGTTACATCTGCCTAAGAAGAGATGGACAGATAAATTCACTGGTCACATATCTGCTGTGAGGAGGTCAAAAAAGGTATCAGAGGGCTGGAGCGTCCACCAAACGGGACAAAACAATGACCTTCTTTGACAAGCTTTTAATGCAAAAAGGATTCTGATCAGATGGCAGGCCGGTGACTGCTGTTCCTCCTCCGTGTGTGCATGTGTGTGCGTTTGAGAGAGAGAGAGAGAGAGAGAGAGAGAGAGAGTATGACTGAATGAAAATATTGCTTACACACATTGTGCGAGTTGACATATTTGGATGCAGGTTTAATTGGCTTGTGTTTTTGTACGTGTGTCAAAAGTCACACCAGCAGAAAATACTTCCCTCTCCCAGATGCTCAAAAATCCCACAATAAAATTGTAAAGATGATTTTAAATCTATCCTAAGTTATCTGAAGCCCCGAAAGGACCTTCATCTCTGGAACAAAGATATCTTAAGAGCCATTTTGTAAAAATCAAACTTAAAAGACAACTTTTTTTAATCCAGGGCTTTGACTTTTACATTAGTTTTTGTTTTTGTTCCTCCTTATCACACGGCATTCAGATTGCACTGATGTATTGGCATTAAATTGTAGAGGAAGATAAAATAAAATTTAGGTGAGCCTTTGGGAATGCGATGTGTTGGAGGAAAAAAAAGTTGTGAAGAACTTTGGTGACATTTTTGGTATCATTTCATACACCGATATAAGTTGCTCATTCGGGATGAAGAGTTTAGCACGGCCTAAGACGGACAAGGCACCAATAATCAGAAACGGTCTCTGAGCCCTCAACGCCGGGGAAGTGTTTTTGCAATCTCAAAAAAAAAAAAGAAAAAAATTACACAAAAACTGCCTTCCTGTTTATACAGTTGCACAAAGAGCCTTCAGTATCTACAGTGATGCCCCTCCCACCACCCAACTGCACTTTGAGGGGTCATTCTTGCTCTGCTGCAATGGCATGAATTGCTGAGGTTTCGGACCCGCCTCCTTGGTTGCCGCAAGCTGTTCCCTCTGGCAAAAAAGGCTGCATTGGCAAAGACTTAAAACCTTAATGGGAAACCTAATGCTTAAGGTACCAAGCTCTCTCTATGCATCCAGTAGCAGTAGCTGATCATCCTGTAGAGGTTGTAAAAGTTGGAACCTCCTTGCTTATAAACCATCAACAGCAGTGTCATCTCAAGGGTATTGCTCTTGGAGCTTTGAGAGAATTTAGCGTTTATTCCCCCTCAGCCAAGTTATCCAGTGGTCAGTCCACCATTCAAAGCTTTCTTCCTCCCCTGTTCAGGGTATGTAATGACTATTTGCTACAGACTGATATACAGTGATTTTTCTCTGTTTTTATTGAACATTTTTGTTACTTTTCTTTTGTTCACATTATATCATTTTGGTTGACCTCTATCCCTGTATGATCATATTAAAATATAACCAGTAACTCGGAGTCCTCACTTTTATTTATAACCTTGAAAGTTTTTTTTTTTTTTAAACCCTTTCTTTTATATATTATTTCCTTTGTATTAAGTTCATTTTTATCCACCACAGTCTTTACAAATGAATATGCACAGTAACACCCATGCCAATAGAAATGAAATGAGTCTTTTTAGGAAGTGTGTTACCTATCGTTAATTCAGGTTTAAACTTTCCACCCCTCGCCTTTAAACAGTGTCCTTCTTGTGAAAACCTCCTTTCTTGCATGTCCGTGTGATTGACCACAACCTTTCTCTTTCTTGGTGTGCCAATGTTGACTCACAGGTGTCACATCTCTGACACACTGAAGCCAAATCAGCTGAGGCGTGATGTCTGTCAAGCTCTCATTTCTGTAAATTAAAACTCCTGAACAACAAAAAGGACTTCTTATCCAACCTGTGTTACTCGGCAAGATCCATTCAAAGAACCAAAACATTGGGTGGCAAATACTGTCTATATGCAATCTGGTGGGTTTCTTTCTGTTCTTTCACCAAGGAAAGTTTACCAAGGAGATACTGATTTAAATGTCTTACTTTCTCGCTTTCTCTCTCTGAGCTGAAGGCAGTGGCTGTGGGTTGGACTGGGCGGGGGTTTTCTAAGGGCTTGCTGTAGCATCTCTAAGGTCCATGAGCTTGGGTGGGTAGTGGTGATGTGTGGGTTTGAGTTCCGTGTGTTATTTACAAAAGTGATTGTACTGTTTTGTATTGTTGTGTAGGAAAAGTGTTATGTATGCATATTTTCAATAAAGCATTCAGGGTTTTGAAAATAAAAAAAAAAAGTCCATAAAAGTATGACGGGTCAAGAGATGATTAGGTGGTCCCATCAGATGATAAGAAAACACTTGTTCCACCCTAGGACAATGACATGTCAGCAGATCCACATTGTTGTGAAGGAATTCTCTGTCTCAAGCGCGGCATGTGTCGAGGTGAACTTGTGTCAAGTTTCTTTTGTTGTCAGTCGTAGTCGTAGTCCAAAACGTGTTTAAAGTAATCTCCCCGGCCAGACCAGCTGAGATGAGGCAAATGCCAAAATTAGAGATGAATAATTGCCAATAAAGTAATATTCTTTTAAGTATGCCTTGTTGTTGGCTTTACATTCCTACTAAAAACCATGGTGTTTTCTCGGAAAACCACATTTCAGATCTCAAAATATATAATGTATAAAAATATTACCCACAGCAGGACACCACTGTAGGAGGAGCTCTAATTGTTGTTTTGTATTTTATGTAAAAACAATTGCCTTATTGTACAAAATGTTACTTATTTTTTTGAGTTGCACAAAAATATCAAGGATTTTTTGTTAACCCAATGTGTATTCAGAGGCATTAACCAGGATGTATTATTTTGCTGGTGCGTTCAGTGGTACAGACATGGGCTTGGAGGTTATGCGCCTGGGTTTGATCCCTTACTTGATCATTAATTTGCTTTTCATTGTCTAACTTTCACATTGAATTTATTTTTTTCACCTCGAGATGGCTGTTTGGCTTAGTCGTAGTGAATGGATGTCAATCTTCGAACCAGGACTAGATCTTTAATTTGCTTTTCATTGTCCCACTATATTCACAAATACACTTTTCACACAGATAAGATCATATTCCTGCTTGGCTCGGTGGTAGTGAAGCAGGATCTCAATCTTTGGGCCTGGGTTCCATTCCAGGACCACATCTTTCATTTGCTTTTCATTGTCCAACTACACAAATACACGTTTCATTCATGTAAGTGCCAGAGGTTGGTTGGCACATGGGTAGTGACCCAGACTGGTGAGTGTGAGAGTGTGGGCTAGAACCCAAATCAATCATCAATACAGTGTATTAGAAATTAGTCCAAAAGTGTAAGTGGAGAAGAAGATTGAATTAGAAGAAAAATCCGAACTAATCAGCTACTAACCAAGTATCTTATTGTTTATGATAATGATGGGAGAAGGAGGAGAAGGTGCACAGGGGAGGGAGGGATCTGATGCCACCACCTCCTCCTCCCTGGCTGAATTATTTATTAGCAGGGATAAAACAATTTCTTGTCGTATTTAAGAAGTAGAAATTGATTATTCAAAACCTGTTTTTTTTTAAACAGGAAGGATTAAATAAGGACATAAATAAGTCGTAGTAGCTAGCCAAAAAGCTAATGCTAATAGACTAAGTTGGAAAACTTAATTGGTCCCTCGGATGGAATTTCATCCAATCAAAATGAAGAAATGTCCCACCGCATTGCAAAAGAGAATTATAATTTGCTATTACGCTATCAATCAAAATTGCGCTGCTGTCAATCAACACAGTGCTACTGCGCTTGCGCACCACAAGAATCTTGGCACTTCCGGAAACTACAGCAATAAGCGACACAATAAGGTCAAAAGAAAAGACAGGTGTTTCCGGTAACCCCCACCGTGAATTTTCGCATACAAAATAGTCTTATAATATTCTATTTTATTATTAATCTAAGACTAACGTGTTTATTGGTAAATGGAAAGGATGCAATATGAAATATGTATATATTTCGGATAAATAAATTTATGCTAATTTCTTATCAAAGTTGTTACCTCAGGATCACAGGTGGGACCACTACCTCAAATAAAATACCTCAAAGTTATTAAGAAACATCTCAGATGTTCTCTTTCCATTCATTTAATTGCATACCCATACACAAATTATTTCACAGAGCGCATTGAAGGAACGTCATTTCCTGTCACTAGTCTGGCATGATTATAAATAACACCGGAAACGTGCGCACTTCCTCTTTGGAAACGACTGTTTGGCGGTCGGAGAAGGTAAGTTAATGTCTCGAGGTCCAAGTGTAGTCGTTGAAAGACTTTTCGTGGGGATAGCATTTCTTGAAAATCGGATAGAGTCTTACTTCTCAGTCTAAACTATAAATTTAATCCGTTTTATGCTATATTTAACTGTTTGTGGACCGTAGTGTGTCAGTTTTTGTCGATACAACATTTTGGCGGCAATTTAGCCTACAAGTTAACCAGTTTGTATTTAGACCCACGAAAAACATCCACGTGTGAAAGACCAAAAGGTAAGAATTATGTATGGTATGAATGTGATTTTTATGATAATTGCACAAGCTTTGTCTTCATTGTACCTTTTGTCCTTGGTCATTTTATAACAATTTACTTTAGTAATTTACTAAGCTGTAAAAGATGTTCATAGTTAAGCAGCGTGTTGTATTTCTGGTCCAATGGCTATACTTTTTTTTTTTTTAGACACAAAATAAGTAAGGGTAATTGCAATAACAGGTTTATTGATTTTAGGAATAAAAAAAGCATTGGCAGATTTTCTAATTAATGAACTTAGTGGTCCATAGCTGTCCACTCAGCAATAACTTTATTTTCTTCTCTTCTGTAGGAAGAACTGCAGATCCAGCAAGAGTTGCTCCATGG
>JAFBJS010009998.1:0-11647 GCA_016785265.1 Paraplagusia blochii | reverse complement strand
CACTGTCCCTCCTCTGAACATGTCCAAACCATCTCAATCTGTCTTCTCCAGCTTTTTCTCCAAACCTTCCTGTCTGTGTTGTCCCTCTAATCACGTCAATGACCAGAATAGTTAATTTTATATTTATATTTGTACATATATGTGTATGTATATATATATATATATATATATATGATATATATATGTGTGTGTGTATGTATACGTGTAGATATATGTATATATACATGTATACATATATACATACATACACACATATACACACACATATATATATATATATACACACACACATATATATATATACACACACACATATACATATATACACACACACATATACATATATATATATATATATATATATATACACACATATATATATATATTCATGTAAGAGTATATTCCCTGTGTGTTTGTCTTTTTTCTGTCTCTCCAGGTGAGTGGGTGCGTGTGGAGGGCAGCTTCAGATGCGTGTCTCTCACCTGCATGTCCAGCTCGTGTCCCAGGAGTCCTCTGGGCCTCTCTCCGTCAGCTCACCTGGCCGATGGGACCGGAGATCTGATCGTGGTGTGGGACACCCACCCTCTGGGTTTTCTCAAATTCCTGCACAGACACACGAGCACACAGGACCAGGTGTGTGCACAGATCCACAGACACTAAACTTCAGTCTGTTATTACAAAATAAATTGTGTCAAATGTGTCTTGCTGTACTTTTTTTTTCTCAGTTTGACCTGCCATTTGTGGAGGTTCACCGTGTGAAGGCCATCCGTTTCTCCCTTCCCTCTGGAAAGGAGGAGGAAGCCTACGAACCTGTTGTAGGACTGAAGGTTGGGCCGGAGGAGGAGGAGGAGGAGGAGGACAAGGTCTACACTGATGGTGGGAGCTGGAGTGGTTCTCAGCAGAAACTGTCAGACAGAGGAGCAGGCCAGGAAATGAGGAGCCATCAGAAGACAGCCAGCCCCTTCCTGTGTGGTCTGTGCTGCAGCAAATCTCCGTCAGTGTCTGTGTGGAACTGTGACGGAGAGATTCTGCCTTTCACCGAGATCCTCTGCAGGTTGGTTCACAATCAAGTAGACTATAGCAGTGGTCAACCAACCAGTGAGCCGGGGACTGGTCTCGGTCCATGGGTGAATTGGTGCTGGGCCGCAGAGGAATAATGTTTCCTTTTGGCCCCCCAACTTTTTATACTGGTCTGGTAGCAGAAAATTATAGGCTGTGTGCACTTGAGAAATCCTTGTTGTGCCCATGCACATTTAATTAGGGTAGGAAGATTTTATAGGTGGGAAAATATTTAAAAACACCAGAAATTTACTTTTAAAAAGGGGTTTTTATCTGCCAAAACTTAATGACCGGCCCGATCTTTGTGTCTTTCTTCAATTCCTGCCAGTATATCAGCAGGGCTTTCAAATTCTTAGTGTATTTAAACTAAATTAATATATTTTATTACAAACTCTTTCTGTCTGATTTTAGTTTGGTGTTTTGCCTTGGAGGTCTACAAAAAAAAATCTGTGTCTTTCTTCAATTCCTGACGGTATATCAGCATTGTTTTCAACTAAATAGGCTGAGATGAATGAATTCTTAGTGTCTTTAAACTAGATTAATATATTTTATTACATATTCTGTCTCATTGTGATTTGGTGTTTTGCCATGGGGTACTAGAAAAAAAAATAAAACACTCATTCATCCTGATTCTTTTATCCAATACTCAGTCACAGGGACAGTGTTCTCCACAACTGCCACCCAAATCACACTGCTCCATATTGTGAGCCGACTCGTGGGTCCTGTGCCCACTGGAAGTCAGGACAAAAAAACAGTCGGGAAAACACTGTAGCTCAGTATACTGGACCATGAACTGACCTGTCACTGTGACCTGTCTCACTCTCTCTCCCTCTCTACCTTCTCCCCACTGTGTCCTCAGGGTCCACTGTCAGCTGGTGCGTCTGTATGCTCGAGGCATTGAGGATGACACAGCAGCACACGACTGCAACAAAGACGACACCAGGTGTGAGAGGAGGTGCATCCTACACAAAAAGCCTTAACAGGGAGGAGGAGGAGGAGGAGGAGGAGAAGGAGGAGTAGTGAAGTTGATGAAGGTTAATTTGTGGATGTCTAGACCAGCAGTCAGTCATTGCCAAATTGTTCCTAATATTTCAGGTACTTCCATTCCATTCTCACTGCAGCAATAAAACTGCTGTTATTTATAATAATAATAATAATAATTATCATTGTTGTTGTCTGAAGCACAGTTGTTCTTATTTAACTCAAAACTGTACATGTTGAGATCATGAAGGTTTTGTTCAGTGGATTTTTATTCATGTTCACCTGAGGTCTGAGAAGATTAAATAAAAGTGTTTTAATATTTAGAGACATTTTCACGTTTTTCCTTTCTTTTAATGAGTATTTCAGTTACTCTGCTGAAAACGTTTTGTAGTCCTGTTTAGGGATGTAAATCAATGTAAACCTGAAGTCTTTAATCAAAGATTAATCACTAGTGTGGCACAAAAATGTGATATTTTGCAGTATTTTTTTGATCTAGAGACTTTTGAAGTCAAATCAATATTTCTGTGTAGGTTCTCAGTCATCCAAGTAATTTAATCCAAAGTAGTTACTCAAATTTACTACTTAAGTAAGTATTTTTGTATCAAATCAATATCCACTTGTTATGGTGATGGGATATCCCGTGGGCTCTATACAAACTTCTCTGATCAGTAGTTACTCACTCGCATGTCCAACTGCTCTAGACCCGACCTGGGCAAACTAAGGCTCGGGGGCCGGATGCGACCCATTTGAGGTTACAATTTGGCCGCCTAACTTGTCCAAATTATGCTGGTAATTTTTTATTTTTGTTATCTTGGCAAAGCCAATATTTCCCCAATAGGTTGTCTTAAAGAGCTTAAAAGCATTTCATCTTTATTCAATACACTACTCATTATTTATCTTAGTTCTCAATCTTAAATACTCAAATACTTCAAGTTCCATACCGACCTGTGGCAATACTGTAAGAAAGAAGGTCTTCGCATATAAAGCAAGTTGAGAAATTATTATTTTATTTTTTCCTTTTTTCACAATAAATATATATATATATATATAAACCAAGTTAAACAATGAGATTTCATCTGGTCTGAGCTAGAAAGAGAAAGTAACAAATACAACCATTTTCCTTGACAAAACGCATGGATTGAATCCCGTAGTGCTGCTGTTCTATGACTCATGCTTTTTACCATGAGAACTCGAACAATTCCCCAAACCCCCCAACCTGTTCTGTAGCCTCCACCTGGGGGAGGATGAGTTGATGCAACAGCTCCATTGTGTCTTGTTTTTTCTGCTGTGATCAGTACACAATGTGACATGAGACTAGTTTCACAGCCTCACCCTGGTTCAACAGCTAACTGGGTTTCATTCATCAACACATTGTCACTGGTTAATCATAAAACCTGACCATAATTCAAGAAATTCATTTGGCAAAGAGTAAATAATTTCATTTGAAAATTTCAGAAACTTATTTCATTGTATATTTTACAATAAAATACATTAATATATATATATATACACACACACACACACACTCATATATGTATGTATATATGTGTGTATATATATATGTGTGTATATATATGTCTGTATATATATATGTGTGTATATATATATATAAATATATGTGTATATCTATATATATCTATATATATCTATATATCTATATATCTATATCTATATATCTATCTATATATCTATATATATATATATATCTACATATATATGCTGTGTATGTATATATATATATATATATATATATATACATACACATATATTTGTGCTATGTATATTTCAAGTACTTTAGAGCTCAGTTATTGGTCAGATTATGGGTGTGTGTTTCCACAGAGGCCGTGAACCTGGAATAAAAAGAGATTATAAGACAGGAAGTTTTTAAAAACCAAACCACACTGATCTCAAAGTGTTAAAACCTGCGTACAAGTACGAGTTGATTCCTGGTAAAAAAAAATTCCTACTTGAAAGTTGACAAGCTCTACATATGTTTGTCTCCTCTGTTGCTGGTTATGGAAAACCCGACCAACCAGTCACCCCAGTGTGTGCTGTTGTTGCTATAATGTTTATGCTGCTGACTGTAAACACTGAGCTGATGTTGGCATGCAGGAGTGGAGGATGTAAACCACAGTGTGTTTTTAAAATGTCTTCTAACACCCTACACACCGCAGCAGCTATAATATAAAAAACAGTTTGACACTAACATCCAACGTTCTGTTCCTACATGGTGGTTTAAAAATTGCTTTGTCTCCCAAAAAAAAAAAAGGTGCAGACATTAGTGTGAAAGGTGATTTATTAAGAAGTGACAAAATTTCAGGTGAACACTCAGACTTTCCTGGTTATTCATGTGAACATTCAGTCAGTGATTCAAGATGGTGATGTGTTTATTTTTTTTTTTACATGCA
Source organism: Paraplagusia blochii (assembly GCA_016785265.1). Taxonomy (NCBI): domain Eukaryota; kingdom Metazoa; phylum Chordata; class Actinopteri; order Pleuronectiformes; family Cynoglossidae; genus Paraplagusia; species Paraplagusia blochii. The sequence goes on along the minus strand of JAFBJS010009998.1, from coordinate 7,199 downwards.
GACAAAAACAAAGAAAATAAAATCCCCCCAAAACAGTGAAACGGAGAAAGATTTGCGTAAACGTTGTTGAGTGTAAACAAAGGAATGTCAGGTGTTAAAGTTTGCATGTTTGTGAGGGATGGCGTCATGTTGTGTTGGGCTTCACCCACTTGTACTTTCCTTCATAGCGGAATCCCACCCTCCTTGTCATCTCATCTGCCTCCGAAGGACCGCGGCTGGAGAAGACGATAGAGAAAATTAATGTTACAGAACATCTACGCCACAGGTGTCAAACTCAGGCCCGCGGGCCAAACCTGGCCCGCAGTGTAACTATATGTGGCCCGCAAGATCATATCATACATGTAGTAGAGTTGGCCCACCAGTATATAGCCCTTACTTACTGTCAGGGTTTGTAGTATAAGACACAGAAAATTTGTTTTTTGTTGTTGTAGGCCTTTAAAAAAACATAAAAACATTAAAAATGATCTGGAAATGGCTAAAGATAAATGCAAAAAAATGTGTTGATAATATAAAGCGGATGTTCCAGATTCAATCTTCCAGAAAATCAACATTTTTTTCAGGGGCGACACTTGAAGGAGGCCCAGCCGGGCAGTTACTTGGGACTCCGGCCACTAGGGGGAGCAATAGAAAAAGGCAAAAGAAATGTGTCGACAATATTAGGCGGATGTTCCAGAAAATCAACATTTTTTCAGGGGCGACACTTGAAGAGGGCCCAACCAAGCAGTTGCTTGGTGCTCGAGCCACTAGGGGGAGCAATGAATATTCAGTCTGGCCCGTGTCAGCTTTAAATTTGGGCTCTATGCAGTAGAAAACACAACATCTGCACAGACAAGACGTTACCTTCCGTAAACGTAGGGTATTGGCTGCGTCTTCTCTCTTTCTATTTGGTGGAGCAGAGGAGTGAAGATCCTCCAGGCTTCTCGTAACTCGTCGCTGAGACGAAGAAAAAGAAGAGAGAGGAGGGTTTTGAATAGAAACAGGTTGAACTGAGTCCAATTAAATAATAGGCAATAAATGCAAACACTCACCTCCGGACAAAGTGCATCTGATTTCCACAGAACACGTCAAGGATCAGTCTCTCGTAGGCATCAGGAAGCTTCACGTTCTAACAACCAAACAACAGGGGAGAAAAACAAGTAAATACAAGAACAATGACATCAAGTCAGGCCTGTTTCCAGCAGATGGATCACGTTTCTCCCTTTGGGCTTTTCTGAAAATTTTGTTTGCCTATTTCGAGGGTGAAAATGGAAGTGAGCTGGTTTGTAAATTTGCCCAGGTCTGTGTTGACGTGGACATTTCAAATGTGACAAAGACGCAGATCCAGAGACATTCTACACCATTACCTCGTCCTTTATATTATTCTAGATATTAAAGGTAACAATATCACTAAAACCTGAGTGGTTTTAAATTATATGAATATATAGTGTATATCCCAAGTGACGCCATCTGGTGGTGCATGGACCAAATTTTTTATAACCGGCTGATTGGCATTACATAAAATGATGATAATAACTTTGTTTTATGGGCTTAAAAAGCAGTTTTTCCAAAGATAAATTCTGAATAAAACATTTTTCACTTCTACATTTTTTGGTTTGTGTTTTTAGAATCATCATCCCTTGAAGCAAGAAGAAGAATTGTGGAAGAAGAATGAAGGTCAGGCAGAAAAAAAAGGCTAAAGGATGGTTGTGAGACCAGCCTTAATGGATGGATTAGAGACCCTACCAATAGGCAGAAGGCAGGAGGTGGAGCTGCAGGTGGAGGAGTTGAAGATGAGATTCTCTTTAGGAGAGACAAGGATGGACAGGATCAGGAATGAGGTGATTAGAGGGACAACACAGACAGGAAGGTTTGGAGAAAAAGCTAGAAAAGACAGATTGANAGACAGATTGAGATGGTTTGGACATGTTCAGAGGAGGGACAGTGGATACATTGGTAGAAGAATGATCCTAGAGATGGAGCTACTAGGTAGGAGACAAAGAGGAGATTGGATGCAGTGAGGGAGGACATGGAGGTAGTTGGAGTCAGAGTAGAAGATACAGAGGACAGGGGGAGATGGAAAATGTTGTTACTAGTTTCAGGGAGTTCACCTTGTATCTGCTCCTGTAGGTGAGGTCCAGCTCTGTCTCCTCTGGGCTGAAGTAAACCCCCGGCCTCTTGGTCATCATCTTAAGATAAATGGCTTCATCTGGCTGCACCCGCACCACCAGCTCGTTCCTCTGACAACGTTCTCCAAAGATGTCTCCTGGAACGTCAGTGAACTGCAGACGCACCTCTGCCTTCCTCTCGTTCAGGGCTTTACCACAGCGCAGAATAAATGGAACTCCTGATGAGAGGATTGAACAAGACAAGATGTGAAGAGGAGAACCTGAGGAGGAGATCCTGAGGAGGAGAACCTGAGGAGGAGAACCTGAGGAGGGATCGCAAGGAGGAGAAAAATTCTCACCATCCCATCTTTCATTTTGCACGTAGACCACAGCAGTTGCAAAAGTTGGCGTGCATGAGCCTTTTGGAACAGTAGGGTCATCGAGGTAGCCCAGGCGAGAGTCACCCTCACCCTGAGGGTCACCCACATACTGACCGAGCACGACATCCGAAAGTGACAGCGGAGCTACAGACTTCAAGACTTTAACCTGGAAGACAATCAAACACATAACACCGGGTTTGTAGTTGGTGCAAAGAAATGTTCCGTGGACCAATCAGGGTGGTTTACCTTTTCATCCCTGACATCATCCGGGCTGGTGGAGGCGGGCTTCTCCATCGCAACCAGACAGAGCATCTGCAGCAGGTGGTTCTGCATGACGTCTCTGTGGGATGACAGATTAATGGGTTAATACAATGTTCCCCGACCTTTTTAGTGGCGCGGTTAAATGTCTTGTACTACGTGGGACCAGTCGTTAAGTTGTGGCAGATAAATGCCACTTATTAAAAGTACATTTCTGGTGTTTTTAAATATTTTCCTACCTATAAAATCTTCCTACCTTAATTAAATGTGTACGGGTACAACAAGGATTTCTCAAGTGCACGTAGCCTATAATTTCCTGCTACCAGACTGGTATAAAAAGTTAGAATCTTGTATGAATGACATTTTTAGTTTATTGTTGTTGTCTTCACCGAGAAAATATTTCCGAATCAAACAATCATAATCCCATTCTATTGTTTAGTTCTTTTGTTGATATGGGTATGGATCAAGTGGAAGTAATAGATGGGGCCAAAAGGAAACATTATTTCTCTGCGGCCCGGCACCAATTCACCAACGGACCGGTACCGGTCCCCAGCCCAGAGGTTGGGGACCACTTGGTTAATATTTATCTCTTGATCTATCTTTCTGTCATGCCCGAGCTGTTTCTCACCGAATGATACCAAAATCATCAAAATAGCCTCCACGGCCTTGAGTTCCAAAAGGTTCCTTAAAGGTGAGAACCACGCAGGCCACACTGTTCCTGTCCCATATGGGTCCAAAGATTCGGTTTCCAAACCTGAAAGAATAAAAAAATATGTTAAGGAATGTATTTATTGTTGATAAATTAATAACCTTTTACACCCATGCTGAGGTATGGACTCATTTACCTGAGCACCATGAGGTTCTGGACCATCTCTTTGCCCAGGTAGTGGTCTATGCGGTAGATCTGATCCTCAGAGAACAGTGAGCCCAGATGAGCAGACAGTTCCTGTGAGCTCTGAAGGTCTCGTCCGAACGGCTTCTCAACAATCACTCTGTTCCAGCCGCTGGTTCACAAACACAAGATTAGAGCCGTCACAAAAGAAGAGCCAGGATTGGACGTTGAATGTTACGGTATTTCCTACGCCGAAGATTTATTCACAGGGAAATGTTTTAAAATAATTTTAACCACACACAACAAGTTGGATCCTGACTTAACCTTAACTTAATCAGACTAACCTACTGCACCATTAGGGGGCGCTCATGCACCACCAGCGGTAGACGTTCTGTAATTTGAGAACCTCAGTGCATCCAAACCAAAAAGGCCAAATAAATAATAATTTGTTTCCAATTTCCCAGAATGTTGACTCAGTGTGTGACGTCATTTTGCTGTCGATTTTTGCATTGTTATTATTATTCACTTATATAATGTGTTGAAATTTGGCAGTGGTGAGCCAGCAGTTGGTGAAGGTTCGATTCCACCCGCTTCCAGGTTGCCAATGAGGTGATCTGAGCAGGAAACCTCACAGTAAGATGCAGTGTGATTTGGGTGGCAGTCGTGGAGACTTCTGCTCCTCCAACCATTAATAGCAATTTCCTTGTAATTGTGATCCATACCACGAAATATAACTTCTGCATTTGCCCCATCACCAAAGTGAACAGAGGGGCAGCTTTGAGCACCCGGGGCAGTTGGTGGATTCGAACCTGGAACCCTCCAGACCCCAGTCCGCTTCCTTAACCTCACTAGGCCACCACTGCCCCACAACTTGAAGATGACAGAAGATATATTTCTCGAATTAATCCCATGAAATAGGAATTTAAAAATAAATTTAAAAAAATTGAAGTTCACTGAACAAAACATCATTTTGCGAATTTGTCCAAAATCTGACTCGTAGTTGTTTGAAGAACATTAATCAAAACCTGTACCTGCTGCTCATGCAGTGGGCTCTGATGTTTGAGCTGACGTGCTGGTACACAGTGGGGGGCAGGGCCAGGTAGAACAGCCTGTTGGCATCAGTGCCTCCAGGCAGAGAAGACAGATGATCTCCGAGCTGGACGAAGGACGGGCCGTCATCATACCTGCCCCTCAGATACGAGTTCTTACTGAAGAAGGCAGAGAGACGCTCGTCCTCTCCATCACTGACCTGCAGTAACAAATCAGCAGCATTCCTGGATTTCCAAACCAAACTGATTTGCACAATGTGAACGTGTCCTCGGTTTTACCTTCATGTGTGGCAAACATTCTGCCTTGATTTTCTGCACAGTCAGATCAGAACGAGCAAAACCAACAAAGTAGGTATTGTCCGGGAGCAGACCGTCTCTGAACAACCACCTGTGGGCAGAAAAGGGTTAAAGGCCGTGACTAACCCGTCTGATCAAGGGTCAAACTGAACAAGCAGAACCACACGTTGCTTTTTTTTTTTCTTTCGGTTTGGCATTTGCTTACCATAATGTGGGATAGATCTTCTTTTTAGCAAGATCTCCCTGTGGGAATGAGCAGGAAAATGTTATATGTATATAGTAAAACCAATGGTGGGTTAGTGGGGGCCAGCAAAGCCTTCTCTGCTAAACATAGTCAGAAAAAACACATTTATTTATAAATATTTTTAAATAAAATTATACTCTAATTTATTTTTTAATAATCTAAAAAGAGTTTTTAGATTTAAAAAACCGGATTAAAAACTTTTTATCCTGAAAAAATATTTCAGCTAGCTAGCTAGCGTTTATTAATTTGACGTCACAGAACTATGACGTCACTGGGGGCCTATGGTTGAAATGCAGGGCCCGCCAATGAGTAAAACCATATGGATATCTGCAGGAGAAACTGTTGCTGTTACTCGACATATGTTGGACAATAATCCTGTCCTCAAAAGAAAATAAATGCAGTTAAAGTCCTTCGACATCTGGCCTACTGTACAAAATAATTCATTAGATTTAAAAAAAAAAAAGAAATGTAAAAACAGGACCAGGTTTTTGGTGGTAAAGTCTCATAAGTTTTCAACCCTCTGACACTTGATAGACTGAGTCAATGGGATCTTCTGTGAAGGCAGGCAGGAACAAGTTAAGGAAGTTGTACTTACGGAGGCACCAAGAATGACGAAAACGTGTGTTTTAGAAAAAGTGGAGTGCTCCTCGTCGAAGAGTTCCTTCCTGAGCTGAACAAACACCTCGGATCGAGTCAGCGGTTCAGCAGTCATCTTCGGATCCTGGGACCGTTGTCTCTCTCTCTGCACTGAGGCCCCGCGGGTTCTTCACGTTCACTACACTCACCACGGTCAAAGTTCCCTTGTCATCCTCGCTCTGCAAAATTACTACACTGGCTAAATGCTGCCACCTACTGTTGGAAGGGGAAACAATGTCACTGCTTCCTGGTGTTGCCTAATCTCCTCAAATCTTGCCCTGGAATCTTCAGAAACACAACCTTCGGGGGGAACAAAAGGAATGGTTTCAGTTGAAAAGCTTTGTCCTTCGACCTTTCACTTTCAGTCAAGATTCAGATCTATTCACACAAAGTTAGAAAAATGTAGGCAGGAATGTTTGCTGCACAACCACTCCTCGCAGAAAAGTTGTGCAAGTATTATTCTATGACCCAAGAAAGTCTGTGGGCCAATCCCTATCAGTGAGCAACCTCTGATCAGGCAGTTCAGCAAAGTAGTATTGAGTATTAGCATTAAGAAATACTGTAGATATATGCTTAGATAATCAAATATACTCAGTGAAAACACTTATTAACCTCAGATATATAGAAATAACCTGACATTTAAAACTTATGATGTCAGACAGGAGTCTTCATGGAAGATGGTGTTTGCAGATGAAATTGGCGAGGTTAGAAAGAGCAGAAAGGGAGAAGGTGGAGGAGTTTAGATGATGAGGATCAACTGTCCAGAGCAGTGGAGACTATGGAAGAGAGGAGAAGAATAGAGTGGAGACAGGATGGAACAACTGGAGAAAAGAGTCAGGAGTGATCTGTGATAGAAGAGAGTCAGCTAAGGTGAAGGGAAAGATTTACAGTGGTGAGATAGATTGGAGACATTCGTAAAAGACAGGAGGCCTAGCTGGAGGTGGAGGAGTTAAAGATGCTGAGATTCTCTTTAGGAGAGACAAGGATGGACAGGATCATGAATGAGGTGATTAGAGGGACAACAAAGACAGGAAGGTTTGGAGAAAAAGCTAGAGAAAACAGATTGAGATGGTTTGGACATGTTCAGAGGAGGGACAGTGGATACATTGGTAGAAGAATGATCCTAGAGATGGAGCTACCAGGTAGGAGAAAAGGAGGAGATTGATGGATGCAGTGAGAGAGGACATGGTGGTAGTTGGAGTCAGAGTAGAAGATACAGAGGACAGGATGGAAGATGTTGATTTGTTGTTGCAACCCCTGAAAATGGGACAAGATGGAAGTTAGACGTTAAATAGGAATAAGACTCTCACAACATAAATTACCAGGACAACCAGTGACTGGTTGCAACTCTATTTCTTGTGGATTCGTGAATGTGGACATGGCTTAACTTTGTCAATCCGGGTTCCTGGATTGATTCCT
>JAFBJS010009989.1:20516-45411 GCA_016785265.1 Paraplagusia blochii | reverse complement strand
TAGGCCTTCAGTGCCGTCATAGTTTTGTGACGTCAAATTAAAACGGCTCATAAAAACATCGGTATGACATCAGGACTTGAGAATCAACACATATACATTATATTACCCTTAATATAGGTTCATCAAGCAACATTCAATTAGAGGAGCATTTAAAATGAATTATTCTTAGTATGTGCAGTCCCAAACATGTCAATTTTTCTTTACTTAAACAAAGTCCGATGTCTCCCACTTATGAATAAATACCCACCGCATTTTCCTTCACTTAACTCTGTTACAAATGATTTTATTACTAATAACTGTCAATCTTTGTGTTTCAGATCCATCAGCAAGTCTGTTTCGATGGACATGGAAAATCGTGTCTGTCCGTACAGTTCTGTTTTCAGTCGAAAAAATCAACCAAGATGACGTTGTCAGAGCTTATCCAATCACAGGACAAATGACGTGATAGGCCGGCTAGCTTCCACTGAAGTCCCAATCTGGCCAGCTGATCTGGGTCTAAGCGCTGTGAACCGAACGGGCTGTGCCCAATCACTTACCGCAGCCTTTGTTTTTGATTCTGATTGATCCTCCGTTTACCAAATCTATTAAGTTTGTGTCAGTCTGCCGGTTGACTCTTGTTGCAACAGCTGCCTCCACTGATCCTTCATCATTGTCGCCATTTATGGACCATCGCCCACTGAACTTAAATTATCTTGCGACGGCTCACAGTTGGCTGCTGCGTGCTGACATGCTGTGTTTCACAGCTCCGGCTGCCGACATGTGACCTTTCGCCTCATGGCACACTTCCAGTTTTCTCTGATCTCCAATCAAGTAGTTAAAAAAACAAAAGGCAAGCCTCATGTTTTTAATGCCTGACTTGTTCCCAACAAGGCACCTGACCGTACATGACGTCACCCGTGTATAAAAGAAAACACAGTTGAAGTATTAGCTGTTTTTTTATCTCATCTCGCTGAGTGACTGTCAATTAACCGCAAACACGTGGCTGCTGCTCACAATAAGTATACATAGCTTTCATGCAAATACCAAGGCACTTTACCACAATGTTAGGACAATAATGATAGAAAAAAAGAAATAAAAAAGAAACCTAAAATAGTAAATTTGTTCCCAAATAAATGATACTTTAGATTTTACAGTTTTAGGTTCAAGTCACAGCAATAAAAAACATATTGCCATCTTTGGTTTGAAAAAAAAAAAAAAAACTTTTACAGAGATTAAACATTTTTTAACATCCCCTGAAAAGGTTTTGTTCAGGAGGTGTTTTGTTATAATATTATCATTTATAATACTACTACTAATAAAGAAATGAAATGTATTTTTACCATTATTATTAACAAAAACACTAGAAAAAATTTGATATTCATATAATTGTCATTTAATAAAACATATTTGTTTCTAACTGTTGAAAAATATATATTTAACAATAATGCCTTGCCTGAGTTGTTGTAGAATAAAACTATAACAGCAGAAAAAGGGGAAAACCTTAGTTTAATAAACCTTGACATGACTCCTCATCTTCTGTCCTCTGCTTTCATGCACACTCTTTATTAATCAATATTTGTTGGCCATAATTGTTGCAATTTGCCTCATTTCCAAGGTAATGGAGATTAATTAGTGACCTGCCACAAATGCTCTGTGTAGAAAAAGCCAATTAGTGCTGCTTTGTGCTTTCATTTTTTTTTAAGCAATAAGCACCGGCATCTCATAAAGAGGGCAATTAACATTACATTCTGTAATTTTGGTTGTTTTATTGTTTGTTTGTGTTTTCTATACATATTCAACAATGAACAGCACTTTAATTTGTGTTAGTAAAACAGCAATGCCGTGAATAAGTTCCCCAGGACGTCAAACAAGGTTGCAGGGATGGTCATCAAACCTGACCTCGAGTTCCATCACATCCAGTTTCTATTGTATCCTCTATGATGAGTTAATAATTTACATTCAAGTCTTTGTCTAACCTATGGCCTTCTTGCGATGCATTGCTTAATCATTCTGACAATTTCCCGTGCAACTGTGCCTTTTTTCACACTGTGCACGGACAAAAGGTGTTTTGTTCATTTCTGTTGAGTGTATCCAGGTCACTCCCAAGAAGAGAGGAGGCAAGAAAGTGAGTGAAATTGAGACAGATTATCTGCTTGAGCAACCTCACAAGGAAAACTGAGGGAAGGAGAAGAAAATAGGAAGCAGATAAATTGTGCCACGCCACAAAATAGGCTGGAAATTACACGTTGCTGACATACCAATGTAAAACCATGGAAAGCATAAATTGCACTTTCCTCAAAGACGTGGTTGCTAAGGAAGTGTCTGGATGGTTGCAAGTTTGAATACACCAGCCCTTAGGTGCTCTAAGCACTGCTCCACTGGCGCTGAGTTGATGGTTCAGGTGATTCCTAAGCAACCACTTATTTGAGGTGGTTTATATATATATATATATATATATATATATATATATATATATACTGTTATTAGAGTTATTATTAGTTGGATAGCTGTTAATACAATTGCATTTACGTAGAATGTACTCTAGTGTTTGCAGTGCATTATGGGATGCACCTGGTGCCTTTTACGAAGTGTTTTTTGTTAAACATTACACCTACACAAAAAGACAGGCCCCTATTTAGTACCACTACCCTATTTACTACCACATCACTGCCCCAGTACATAGGGGTCTTTAAATGAGTTTGCCTATAATCACATGATGTAGAATTTTTAAGCCTGATAAATTGATTTTTTTTTTCATTTCATAGCAATGCTGTCAATAAATAATAACTGCAGGAGAATAAAATTGTAATTAAAATAAAAAAAATAGACATAAGTGGTTGGTTAGAGTGTCTAACTGACTGTGATTAAAATAATTGTTGGCCACAGGCCTCAAGTTTGTGACTCTAGTGTTTGCAGTGCATTATGGGATGCACCTGGTGCCTTTTACGAAGTTTTTTTTGTTAAACATTACACCTACACAAAAAGACAGGCCCCTATTTAGTACCACTACCCTATTTACTACCCCATCACTGCCCCAGTACATAGGGGTCTTTAAATGAGTTTGCCTATAATCACATGATGTAGAATTTTTAAGCCTGATAAATTGTTTTTTTTTTTTTCATTTCATAGCAATGCTATCAATAAATAATAACTGCAGGAGAATAAAATTGTAATTAAAATAAAAAAAATAGACATAAGTGGTTGGTTAGAGTGTCTAACTGACTGTGATTAAAATAATTGTTGGCCACAGGCCTCAAGTTTGTGACCCCTGCTCTAATAGGTGCTTTGTTTTAGTTATCTCCTACGTTTATTTATTTGTTTTATTTTATTGTCTTATTTATACTTGTAACTTTTTGTATATCAGATTGTATGTCTGCCAAATGTATAGTAATGCCAATTAATATAATTATATGTTTATGTATGTACTGAATAAACATGTAATCAGTCAAGCACAACATCCCACTTTATTTTACTGTAAAATCTATTTTTGTAAGTGGATTACAATTATTATTGATAGGAAGGGATATAAAGAGTCAACAGAGAAACTCCAGAAAAATGAAAATGTCTCTTCCTCTCATTTTCAACTCATTCCCTTTTTGACTGCTAAGTGATTAAGAGGCAACATCACCTCAGTCTGCACAGTCTTTGTTAAAAAAAATGATGAAGCTTAACCAACATCTGAACTTATTTCAGACATGCATGACAAAACTTGTCACCACAGGAGTCCGGAGTGTCAATATGCCAAATTGCAATAGGACAAAATAAAAACATTTGGACAGAGACAAGGGCCAAACTTAATATTTATTGAAAATTGAATATCTATGAATAATTTTAGCAGTTTTATTTTTCATGTTGTTCTTACACATTCTTTAATTACTGTATTACCCCTTTTCTGCCTTATTATTTTATTGTAAAAATCTACAATGTGTCATTTTCAGAGAACAAGGCTCAGACGGATTGTAAATACCGCTAATACGACATTTTTTTTGTCAATATGTCACAACTACATAGGGTAAATATCTGGGCCAAATTTGGACCACGAGCCGGTGGTTGACACCTATGCATTATATGCCTCCTTTTACTTTAATGTACAATTTCAATTTGGATCTGATCATTTTTATTCTTGATATTATATGCATGTTGCGGACTATTTTAAGATAATAATTATTAAGAAATGAACCTTTTCTGGCTAATTCTTTAACTTCTGTCTGTTCACACCATTAAAATCCAAGTGATACTTCCGGATGTCACAAACAACCCTGTTTCACCCTCTTCATCATCACTCTCACCTCTACTTTACCAGTGTCCCTTCTTCGACCGTGACGTCTCCTCCTCTTCCCCCTCCTCCGCGTCGCTATTGGCCCGCGCCTGTGTCCCTGCGTGTGATTGACACCCCGGGAGCCACAGTCTCCTCCCAACGACCGCAGACGCTATTTGAGTGAGTGTTGAACTACTGGTGGAACTGTTATACGCCGACAGATAGAGTCCAGGCGGTTGTTTGCGAGCGTCGTCAATGGGAAGCGTGGTGCGAGGCAGCGGTACAGCGACTTACGGTATCGAGTGAGACCCGCACCGGCAGCAACACATCATGCTCTCCAGATCCATCTCGTACGTGTGGATTACTGTTTGCCTTCGACTCTGCTGTTACGTGGACAGCGGGGAAGCACAGAACGCCAAGGAAGGTAAGTTGTTAAAGTTTCGGACTTCCCTCGAGCCATCCCGTTGCCTTTGGAAGACAGTGACACAGCCGGGTCTACATCCATCTCCACTTGGGTCTTTTTTATTATTATTTAACCTGAGCAAAAGTCATGGTACAGTAGATTTATATATATAAAAAAAATCGTTTTGGGAGTGAGTGCGTCGGAGATGACTGCCTGATTTTTGCCAGAGACTTTTTTTTATCCTCGGTGAGGACCAGATGAGCAGCAACGGGGCCATTTGGCTGAAATGATGAACTCATTCACGGACAGTTGGCCGGGAGGCTGTACCGGCCGAGTGCGTGTGGTCCTCGGACACAGGTTGAGGGTTTTACAATGTAATTATTTTTATATCCTCCAAAGTGGCCTACGTCAGAACCAGCAGGTCAGGGCCGGCTCCGAATATTTTATAGCCGGATTACAACAACGGTCACACTGACGTCCAAGTTAACTATAAAAAGCATTAATTTATTCAGCAAATATATGTCAACGCGCACTTTTTAATGGTCGGTTTGTTTTATTAATAAGTTAAATCTTTAAGAAAATACAACACTGTTATTAACAGCATTTCATTATTTTCGTTATAAATCACGATAACAATAAAACACGCGCATCGAAGGCGTCTAAGGGTAGACGTTAAGACGTCGGTGTAATCGGGAATTCCAGCGATAACCTGTCAGATACTATAATATATAGCGCCCCCTTCAATTTCTTCAGTTTTTGGATCGCTACATAAAAATCCCAAACAAAAACAAAACAAGTTCATCCTTTCTGTGACCGTAAACGCCACGCGGTGCCACTTTGCGCACCCGCCGTACACTCATAGACTCAACCAGAGCCCATTCCTCTTTCTTTTTAGGCTCTGGTCTCTGTAATGGCGTAACGCCGCGACACCCGCCGCTTGTTAATGTTATGTTTTGTTTAAACTGTGTTGTTTTACGGCACAATTGAGCCGCAGCGGACGAAGCTCGCGTCGTGGCGGGCGGCAGCGGCGCGATGCTCTTGCCGCTGTGCGCTTCAGGGGCACCAGAGAAAACTCCAACTTCCCGTCTCCTCGGGAGAATGTAGGCTTTGACATTGAGTGCGACCATTATTCACAAATACATACCGTTTGCTTATATGAACATAACGCCGTTGTTATTAGAATTAGTAATTATTTATTTATTTTTTTATTGTCGTCGAGCTATTTTCAGTGTTGTTCTTAATGTCTAACCTCTCAAAAAGTTTCCCCGCAGTGGTGCAGACACACACACGCGCACACGAAGGGAGGCTGGGGGGGGGGGTGGGGGGGTTGGGACGGGGCGGGGGGCGGGGGGGACTGTCTGATATTTTCTTTTTAGCTGCTGCCTTGAAAAATTAGGTCACGCGTACAGTATGTGCTTCACGTACATGTAGATGTGTGGCCTGTCACTAAACCGCAGCCACCGGTGCTCCCGGTGAGATTTAACCACCTGCCTCTCGGTTTCCTGTCACTAGTGATTCTGCTGGACTCCAAGGCACAGCAGACAGAACTGGAGTGGATCTCCTATCCTCCCAATGGGGTAAGTCTGCACAATCTCTGCATTTCATGCAGACACACAGATGTAGCCCCTATCTCCTTTTTGTACAATCACTGCAGATACATCTTTTCAGTTTTCTCCCATGTCCTTTATGTGTAAAGTAGGAGTATGCACTGTTTAAGGAAGATATGGGCAAATATTTTGACTCCCCTGCCACAATGTATACTAAAATGACACACGGGTCATTACATTTAGCTTTTGCGTGAACTAAGAGGTTTAATAAAGGTTAAAATCTTAGCCTTTTCTTCACTATCTGCTAGGAAAAGTCCAGTTAATTTGGCCATTTTTGGACAACGCTAAAAAAAAGCAACATCCAGTCCCCTGGTCTTAGTTATGTCAGACCTGGTTTAAGAAATACAGTGTGACAGCAAACAGCATGTGAGAAAGTTTTTAAAGAAAACGATTTTTGGGGTTGGAAGAGATACGCTGAGTGCAGTAACACTTTGAAGGCGAGTTTGTGCAATTAAAACACAGCTGCAAACCTCTCCCCGCTACCTGCAGTTCTTATCAATATCATATGGAGGAGTGTTGATATTACTACCTGTGAGGTATTCATTTGAGCTGCCGGAACTCACATTTTTCAGAGATCACGGGCAATAAAATCTGACGAGTTCATAGATGTGGACAACATTCCATATCTTTGACACCCCTGTATTATTTATTTCATATGAACTAGGCTTTTGTTACCTGTATCATTTGAATAACTTCATTTTTTTTTTCTTTTGGCTTGCTGCTTTTTCAAGGGTTACCACAGCAAATCAAAAGTTTTCCATTTCACTCTGTTCTCTACTCTTTCCTCTCTATCTTCTACTCTGACTCCAACTACCTCCATGTCCTCCCTACCCTACTGCATTCATAAATCTCCTCTTTGTCCCTACTTTGTAACTCCATCCCTAGCTTTCTTCTCTGCTGTCCCTCTTCTGAACATGTTTAAACCTTCTCACTCTGGCTTCTCAAGCTTTTTCTTTTTCCTGCCTGTGTTGTCCGTCTAATGACTCCATTCCTGGTCCTTGCCGTCCTTGTCACTCTTACACAGAATTTTAGCTTCTTCAACTCAATATTTTCAGCTCTGCCTCCCGTTTCCTGCCTTTTTCTAATATCTCTAAAATTTCTAAAAATTGAATTCCAAAAATGTCCCCACTTTCCCTTTTCCATTACCATGTCAGTGTGATCCACTGTGTTAGAGAATACTCATCTTTTGTTTAATTTTTAAGAGTCTTGAAATTGTTGTGGTTAAGGTTAAAGGTGCATGGATTTTCTTTTGGATAATGTCTATTTTCTTCCGGCAGTGGGAAGAGATCAGTGGCCTGGATGAGAACTACACACCTATCCGTACATACCAGGTCTGCCAGGTCATGGAGCCTAATCAGAATAACTGGCTTCGGACTAACTGGATAGAGAAGGGTGATGCTCAGAGAATTTTTGTGGAACTAAAGTTCACCCTTAGGGATTGTAACAGCCTTCCTGGCGTGGTGGGCACATGCAAGGAGACATTCAACTTGTATTACCAGGAAACAGATTCAGAAGTCGGAAGGAGTTTACGCGAAAATCAGTATGTGAAAATTGACACAATCGCTGCAGATGAAAGCTTCACTCAGGGCGACCTGGGCGAGAGGAAGATGAAGCTAAACACTGAGGTGCGCATAATTGGCCCCCTGTCGAGACGGGGCTTTTACTTGGCCTTCCAGGATGTTGGGGCGTGCATTGCCCTGGTGTCTGTTAAAGTTTACTACAAGAAATGTTGGTCTATCATTGAGAACCTGGCTACCTTCCCAGACACTGTGACAGGATCCGAATTTTCCTCATTAGTGGAGGTCGAGGGCATGTGCGTAATCAATGCCGAAGAGGAGGCCGACAACTCTCCGAAAATGCACTGCAGCGCTGAAGGGGAATGGCTAGTGCCCATTGGGAAGTGTGTATGCAGAGCTGGATTTCACCAAAAAGGCGACGCATGTGAACGTAAGTACATCTATATATATAAATATATTTTTAAACAAAGTTCAAAAAATGTCAAATATGAAGTAAAATAAAATGGTATTTTACGCAGAAAGAAATAGTTCTTTACCAAGCAATGCCGATATGTAGATATGTTGAGCACAAACAACCAGGGTATTTTAATTAGTCCACGTTTTAATTGATTGCAAGGCTCTTAATTTATGAATCATTCTGTTGACACTGGGATTAAATAATAACCAGAGTTTAGCTCCTTGGCTTAGACATCGTTCTTCTTCTTACTGGCGAAGGGCCAAGACAATCAGCAGCAGAATACACTGGTCAGAGTAAGTCCGGCCAGCCTTTCACTATCTCTCTGCCCCAGCCAAATGACCATGACAGAAAGGGAAACAAATAGATGCTGCGCTGTGGCATTTAGGCCTGGGGATATTTATGAAGCAGCCAAATGGGAAGGTCACGTTTATGTGTCATTCTTTCACTTGCTGGGTTGTTCTAGTGTCACTCACAATAACACTTTTTGTCACACCAATTGTATCAATGTAGGGTCCAATATTGCAGCCATCTGATTTAGTGATACAAATCAATGCGGATTAAACAACAACAAAAAAAATAATAAAACAAAGACAAAAAAGGTTACAAGGTTACGATGCACACCATGAGTGGGCTTTCTTGTCATGAATCGGTTTTGGCTTTTCTCCATCCCTGGCACCTTCTAAGCACTTTTGAGGAGGAGCAGCCAGTAATAATTGAGCAGAATGTATCTAAGAGAAAATTAATGTCCCTGGCAGATAAGCTTTTATGCCATGCTGTCTCCCATTAGGGACACTCTGAGGGAGGTGTGTTAATGAAATATATTAGAGCATGTAATTTAGAGCAACACAAACCCACCTCTGGTTGTACTGCGTCTCCAGTGTTAGCAGGCTATCGCTTATCCAAGTCCACAGAGCTTCTTTTATTGTTCTTGTTTTTTTTTTTTAATATGCACAGACGTAAGACCCGCTTGTGTCCTTAGGTGCACAGGAAGCTCATGATTTATTTCCACAGGGATGGAACGATGCAGCGTAACAGAAAACAGCTCTGGCTTGACAAAGTAATTTAAGCTACAGCACCTTGTCTTACTACGTCTTGATGCTAAATCCTCCGAATAAGAGTACCCCTTGTCGCTATTAATTAATGGGTTATTGTCTGTAGATAAAAATAAAGACCTGTCAGTGTAACGGGCCGGCTGTTCAAGTGCATATAGGCCACATCTTGTATGGGGTTACGGTCTAGATGCTGCAACCTTATGAGCTCTCTCCACTGAGGCATAAGAAACCTTTGTATCAAGGGGTAGTTAATCTGAATAAAATGAGAATTGTGCTTGCACTATCAGCACTTCTTGCAGTGGCTCTAACATTAAATTGTCCATTCAGTGGTTTCCTCTAAGACAATCTACAAATCAGACATAACCTACCAGTTAAAGAGCAATATTGCTTGGTAGTTTTGATGATTTAAAAAACAAACAAAAAAAAACATGAACCGGACCATGTAGGGAACTGATTTATATGCTTTAATGATAAACATTTCTTAATGCTTAAAGTATATTTTCCATATATCGTTACCGCAACACGGGAAAATAAACAATGGAATTTATACTTTTTTCTGTAAAACCATAATTCAGTTTTTTTATACAAAAAAACGTATAAAATTTTAAAGAGGAAAAACAAGTGATGCACAATGGCATAGTGTGTATGTATATATGTGTGTGTGTGTATATATATGTGTATACATATATATATAATATATATATAATATAAGTATTTTTGTTTTTATAATTAAACCATACATTTTCTTCAATATGAAGCCATTGGAAACATCAAGTCTGATGTAAAACAGTTGACATTTAATTAACCTACTTGGCACTTTTTAGATACAGACCAGGGAAGACATACAGTGTGTGTGCTGTTGGTCCTAGCATATTTTGCTGCTTTCGTGACATTTGAGTTGCTCCCTCCCAGGATACTAAGGCATGTCCTGAAACTGGTTGCGATCATCTTGTTCATCACCGTCAGTGAGGAAGGGGCCATTCGTCTTTCTATCCCTCACATCTCCCTACTCCCCTTTCTTTAACTGTATGACAATGGGCGTCTTTCACGCCTGCTGTGATGTAGTGGCCTCTGCGTTGAAGGCTGCTGAAATAGTTAGGCTGAAGTGTCCCCGCCGCCTGCGTGATCTTCATATTGCGAAGCAGTGCGTGCCGCCAAAATGCTGCCCATTCATTTGCTGGTCCTGTTTAGCACTGGATACTTGGTTGCATCGGAGCCACAGAGTCGTTAAGTCAGAGAGAGGGCCCTTGTGGCAGCACACTGGTCTCTTTGTGACGCTCAATCCCGGGAATGTATGTTGTCCAATTTTGACACATCAGACCATTGTGTTACTAAACAACCATTGCCTGTGACATTATTAACAGTTGACCCATACCCACAAAAAGGATGGTCCTCTATGGGTGTTGTGAAGGAAACTAATGGGCAGATTGGAGCGGATAAAAAAGGCCAAATTGTGCAGCTATGAGTACATGCTAACAAGGGAGTTAATGAGAGGATACAGCTTCCTGTAGAAGTTAGCGTCATCCATCTTAACTGTCAGAGAGCTAGTCTGATTGATGGTTGAGCCCCCTCGAGGATTAGGATGAGTTAGCCGGGGTCTAACCATGGCAGTTACTGTGAATTAAAGCCACCAGGCAACAACAGTCCCAGTGGCGTTGTGGAAGACAGGAAACTGCTGCACTTAGCATTTTAAAAGCAAGAGTCAGGGGGTATCCATACAAAACGACAGGCGTTTGATTGATAAGATAAAGTGAATTCACCAAATAGCTCCTGTTTCCAAACTGTTACAGAGCATAATTATGCAAATGATAGGTGTTCGCAAAATCCACAGGAGATCCAAATGGACTCTAATCAATCGAGACAAAATAATTTGATAGATGGAAGTTCAGCCCATCACTGCTAGTGTCTGATTACTGCGATTACCACAGTCTTTCAGGTTTTTTTTTTTTTTTTTTTCTTTTGTTGGCCTGGTCAGTAGCAGACAACCACAAGCATATCGTTAGCCGCTCATGATGTTTTTGTTCAAAGAGCTGAGCGGTGTTCCGAATTGATCGCTCAGGGAAGTACTTGGGACATGAGATTTGGAGAAGGTGAGGTATTTATTGTGAGGGTGATTTATGGATTGACCTTTAAAGTAGTTTTTCCCTCCTGTGAAAAATGTTCTGGGCCTTCGTATGTTTTAATAAAAGTCGAGTGTAGCTTAAAAATCTCTGGAGTTTGATTGTTGGTAAGACACAACACAGTTCATATTTGATAGCATCACCTTAGTTGTCTTGTAGTGTTGTTTTTACATGTCCGATACAAAACTCTGCAGATTTACTGAATCCTGTCAGAAAACAGTGAGAAATCTGGCATTTTTTTTTTTTGAGATTTTAAATAGTTCAGTAATGTAAGTTGTCAAGAAATATAAAACATAATAGTTAAAATGTGTGTAAATAAAAATGAATAATATTTATATAATATTTGACTGAGATGTTTTGGCAGGCATTGATTCAGTTTGACGAGTCAATGAACAGACGGACGCAAACTTCACCAACAACATAATAAACATAAAAAAGTACATGTCATTGCTATCCATTGGATATATTGTATATGCCTAACACTTTTCCCTATCAATTGTGCCTATTACAATTTAGCAATATATCATTGTTGATATTACAAAACACAACCCTTTTTATGACCGTGAGCCCCTTCTTTATGTTTGTCACTGGCTACAGGGTTGGCACGCAAGCTGTGCTGTCAAAACTAACATTAGATTTGGTGTCTACAGTATGTACGCACACGTTTTGCATTTAGGTGACATCATAGTTTTAAAGTGCTGGAGCAATTCAGAAAAGCTCTTTGTTGCACTTTGTTGAGCCTTCACTCAACAAGTTAAGCAAGTGAGTCCCTCTTCTCACACTGTTCCCTTTGTGTGTTATGTGCATTGACATTAATGTACCCTGCGCATTTCTTTCTGGCCAGCAAACATACATTCTGTGCGTTACTACCACCTACAACTTACGAGCGTGTCTGCATTATTCTTACCAGATCACTGGACCAAAGAGGTGTGATTTTTTGTACTTTTCTTTTTGTCTCTTTAATTATTAATAAATAATACATTAAAACCTTGCCAACCCTAATTAAGACACATTTGCTCAGCTTAATAATGACATTACATGACATATTGCTTGCAATTAATGTAAGATTAAGTGGAAGTTGATTTTTGGAGCTGTAGAATACATGGAGATAGACAACAATCTTCTTTTTCTTATCCTTTTAGCTTGTCCCCGTTTCCGGGGTTGCCACAGCATTTTCCATTTCATTTTGTCCTCTGTATCTTCTGCTTTACCTCCAGCTACCTCCATGTCCTCACTCATCCACGGAGAAATATATGCACATCTTTAAACCCATCTTCTTAGGTTTCAGCTTTGTATTTTAATGTTAAAGCGAAAGCTTGAAAAAATAATAGTAGGGCAGGCAAATTGTAAGGGTCAAGTTGGATGTGGATACTGCAATACTACTTTTCACCTTCATTGTTGAGCATTTCAAGGCATCAGGTTGGATAGGTTTGAGTTCTCTTTCTTTCAATGCCCCATCTTGAAATTCTGAGTAGTTTTTGAGTATCATAATTTGTAGACATACTTGGGTGTAGCTACCTCTCAGATCATTCACTCTGGTGAATATGTACTCAAATGAAAACATAAAATAAAACAAATAATAGACTGGTAATTGAGAATAAGATTGTTTGCTTATATGACCCAGTAATGATTATTGTTAGATAGATAGATAGATAGATAGATAGATAGATAGGTGGTAGGGAAGTCCAATTTGATTATCTATTTTTGGAAGATAATGCATGTTGAGCAAACATTACAATGGAACATAACTCAAAATAAATGTTTTTAGGTGATACTTTGAAAATGCTGGCATCTGTGTGATAGTAGACGTAGTTTCTTTTAAACACAAACACATACAAATATATAATTTGCAATGCAGGTTTCACCAATTTGGTTTCCCATGCTGTTTGAAGCCAAAGAGTCAGCTTTCAATGGTCGGTTTAAATGGTCTTGCCGGTTTAAATTTGAGATGCTGCGTTGCATCATATGAATAACACTTCTAGTACAAAACCAAGCCATATGGTCAGTATACCAGGATGGGACTTTGTCCAGCCCTTAAAAGAGAGACCTCACTGACTTAGAGTCAGATTGCATTATTTCCAAGGTGACATACGGGTCCACATCAGCCTATGCATGAGGTCAGTGTATATTAACATCATTTACACATGGCTGCAAACCGGCATAACACCACAATAGAGGCCTGCCTGTTGTGTTTAGTAACTTGAGCACCCTGGCTGACAAGACACTGTCAAAAAGAAAGATGGATGATCGCAGCAGTTGACCCCTGAACGCGGTGGAGTCACCTCTCCAGCCCCCTCCTTTTCTTTGCCTGACAAAAGAGGCCTCCCAACAGTGCAGTAGCAATTGCACTAACAGGTTTGGCTGTTCTCTGTGATCTCTCCTCGCACACACCTCCCACACTACCCAGGTTTTAGACAACCAGGCTACCACATCTTTATTTGATAATGTACGACTTCAGAAGATACAAACTTTTGTATCAGAGGACATGCTTGTGGCATGATGCCAACAGTGTTTCATTCACATATTTATTTTTCCAAGATCTTACCAGCAACAGAAATAGCAATAGGCAATTTTGTCAGTTGAGACCACCTGAAAGCATGCTGTACTCCCATACTTCAATCTGCCTTTTTTTTTTTTTTAAAAAAAAGCAATAACTTATTACATAACCTCACGCTTTTTCACCCATTGAAGAGGAGGAAAGAGATCTAAGAATTAACTTAGACTAAATAATAAACAGAAAACTTGCAGTCATAAGTAGCTAAGTGGCCTGCAGTTTGGGCTGAATCACATGGCATCAGGTTTACTATGGTTTAACCCCTAGGGTCACAACTTGGGACTTAAGAAAGCCGTAAAGGCTTTCAGAAGTTCGGCTCGTCAGGGGAAGAGTTTAGTGAAAGTTGAAAGGATGACATAATGCGGAGATGCTGACCGGGGACGGTCAATGTGCCAATTTCGCTTCAGCTTCAGGGGTCAATGGATAAGCAAGACATTAAGAGCCTGTCCTTTCATCCTTAGAATGTGGAGTCCCTGCTTCATCTAATATGTCTTTCTGGCCATCTCATCCCACCGCCGTCTGCTCGGTTGGCGTTTTAGCACACCTCTCGTGTTTTCTCATGAGTTAAATAAACTAAACAGAAGATGCTTAGACAGGGGGCATTTTCCATGTCACTGAAAGTACACTTCACAATGTTCACTCTGCGTGATGGAGCCAAACAACCTCTTAGTACACAGGCTTAAGAGCTACCCCCGGACAATTGAGCAAGTTGCTATAAATTCTTTCTGATGTAATGACTTAAATCCCTAAAATACCCTTCATTTTCCACCTACAAATCCATGCAGTAAATCAGCGGGAGGACTAAAAGCAAAAACAGGTGGCCCCCTTTTTTTTTTCCTTCGCATGAATGCAGCAGAAGCAGTTGTCTTTTGCGGTATTACATTACCCCTTCCCACATCACTGCAATACATGATCGAGTGAAATGGTTTTGACCCGGTAATCCTAAAAATAACAGTTGTCTACAAATGTAGCTGTAAAATCCCATAAACTCAAATGGTCGGTCTTTTTACACTACACTACACTACACACTAAAATCTGTGGCAGTGACCCTAATATCCATTACTTTGAGTGAAATAAAGGTAAATCAATTACTACATCTTTTTAACTGATTTAAAAAATAGGTTAAAATAAAATAAATAAAATAAACAATAAATAATAAATAAATAAAATAAAAGATCAGCAGTGCATTACATGTTGAGCTATCTTAGCCCAAATCACAATTGATAGCATACTAAAGTCATACACATTGCAGAAAAAAAAACAATACCTTTCTTTTTTTTGGTCCAATCTTTGGTCTTGAGCATGTTTTCACGTATCTATATAGGTTTGTTATTTTGAACATCTGGGCAGTGACAGTGTTACTGATAAAACAAAGTCTGATTTATGTATGGATTATTAAGGAATCAACCTTTAAATCACAGTCCCAATACATTTAATATGTATTTATATAGTTTATAATTTATATATATATGACTACTCGTCATATAAATGGTAAACAAATGGTCGTCATGTTTTTTTTTTTTTCTAGGCAATTAAACATTCAGTAATCTGCTGTTAGACTTCCACTCAGAGTTTTAACTCACTGGACTGGTTGTAATTTCTGCCTCCAGCTCAACAGCAGGAGCATTGGCCCAAACCACAGTATGACTTAATCAGTGTGAGCCTTTGATCTATGCTGTGTGCTGCCAAGCAGGCATTTCCTTCAGGTTTTCACTGCTTAGATGGCAAAGCAGCACACACTCGACCATATTGTAAGGGAATGCTAATCTCGTCTTTGTTTCTCATGAAAAGCTACTTATCTCCTACCCAACCTGGTACCCTACCTGAATGGGCCAGTTGTCTTTATGTGAGGCGAGCAGCGCCATCAACCAGACAAGTCATTCCATATGTGTTGAGGAAGGATCTGGCACTATTTGTTTCTCTGTGATGCTCTAACGTGTGTTTCAGTTGTCTCCTTTAGTGTTGCATCTGAGATTCTCTCTCCCCATCTGTCATCAGGCCTAGTTTCTAAATGAGCTGGAACAGAATTGAGAAACTGGTCAAGTGGTTCACAACACAAAATGTGTTTAAACAAACAAAACGATAAATCATATTTATCATTATGCAACATTTCTTGTCAGAAGCTGTAACAGGAATGCAGTCTAAAGCTTCACAATCTCATTCGCTGTACTATGTTGAAGAAGTTAAGTCCTTTCCTGTTTTCTCAGTCCACACATCACCAGCGGGATGCAATTAACCAAGCTGTCCTTTAGCCTTTTTTGAACATAAGAAATATACCCACATTTTTTTCCAGGCTTGCCTGCCTGTGTTTCCCTGAAATTACTCACAAGATGCACTGCCTTTTACCCTAGCAGAGAAAGAGACCACAAGGCTTTATTCTATCAAAAACAGAAACAAAAAAAAAAACAGCAATACAGCTATACTTCAGCATGCAAAAAATGTCAGTAAACACACCCTGATAAATGTCCAGAACAGACCCTATTTATTGAGGCAAAGAACATAAGTCACATCTAATAAAAGCAACACGCACACTGGCCCCAGGCAACATTAATGCATAAGAAATAAGCTCAGCGTAAGCTATTGACATCCTTCTTTATAATCATAACACATGGTCATGGTCTTAATCGTATGCCCTGGAAGTAAAACTGAGGCACACAACAGAGGAGTCTGGTTTTTAAATAGTATTTCATGGTTGTCTGAACATCCAACTAGACACAAGGCATAGCTGACAGCAAAGGTTTATGGCAATGGATTGCAGTGCAATGGAAGAGGGCAGAAATGTACAGGAGAGAACATTTATTTAAATGTTTAATTGTGGCGGGGGGTTGCTATTGTAGCCATGTCATATGAATGCTCAAACTTAATTCTATGTTAAATCATAGTTTAAAAATTTTGGATTTTTTTTATAGTACACTTTTTTGTGGTTCCAATGTTTGGGGAGTTCAGTTTGACCTGTTTCTCAATTTATATGTAGACCCACTTAAAGCCCCACTACCACTTTAGTGCTCCACAATATACATTCCGAAATTAGCACATCTAGCGGACAAGCGAAAGCTCTTAGGGCCCATGGAGTTGTAATGGCCTGGAGCAGTTGTTCTCTGTGCATGATGGGTAATACAGCCGTGCATCTAAAAAAGTCAGTAAAATATTATGCCAGGTTTTTGCTTAAGATATATTGGCTCAAAGGTTGTTTTTTTTTTTTTTTACCATTTAAATAATGTTTTGGGGGTTGGGGGTGACTTTACTACAGTTGCTTCCAAGTCTGTGTCGGGAGTAATCACTGACTCTCGGTAGTGGAAAAAGCATTTTACGCAAAGCTACACGATTGAAAATAAACTGTTTTCTTTATCAAGCTTGACCCGTTTCACCTTGCAATCATCAGCAACCGGCCTGCATGTTGGTCCTGTCGGCTGCTCTCCTCCCCTGCAGCTCTTTTATCACCGTAATGGGGCGGTATCTCCGGCCTGCGCTGCCACTGCTCTGCACTCTTTAGCACTTATTCTTTCCACATCTATCCTGACACATAGGCGGAGTGAACACATAATCAGGTGGGGTGGTAGACATTTGGGGGTCTCTCCCATGATGGCTGCTGTCATGGCTCATCATGGGTTGAGTGTTGAGACATGAATGCCTGACTAGTTGCAGGCATTTGCGTTCCACTTCTGCTCTGGCAGTCTGCAAAAGCACTAGGAATCTCCCACATTCCATCACCCTAGCTCACTTTGACTACCCCCTACCCATCGTTGTCCCTGGTAATATTGAGACAGATGGAGAGAAACTCAATATCCCAGCTGCCCTGCTTGGACACGCCAGGCCTTTCCGTGCTGAATAGCAATAAGGAGCATTATCTTCATTGGATTTGTTGGTTGCTAGCACGGACACAGGGATAACCATTTCCCAGCTTTGTGAGGACAGGTAGTCCTAGGAATAAATTTAAAACAAAAAATAAAATACCTGATGACAACAGGTTCTTTTGTCAAAAAATGTATTTAGAAGATAAAATAATTGCTCGTCATAAATCCAACTGGCCATGCTTTTATTTTGCAAATTTAACATAGGCACGTTTAAGACTAGCGCATGTAAGTAAAATGAAGGTACTATTAGTATTATACTTTAACTGACAGTTTTCTTGTCACTTTATAGTTGGCTTATAAATTTATTCAGTATTTTGTCAGTGTTTCATTCTATTGGCATGCGTTTGACCATGCTTTTGACCAGCGTCTTCAGTCGATGGAGAAAGATAGCAATTAAATTAATAATAATAATTAAAAAAATGTACAAAGCTCAGATTTCACATTCATCCAAAATAAGAGTTGACAGGAAGAGCGATCATTTACTGTTTTGTCAAGAAAGTAATATGGTACTGCTGTTTTTGCTTTCTCTCTTTACGCCCCTCACCCATGACTCATGACTCTGGCAAAGCCTGAGAGAGAGACTGGATGTAATTTCAGAATCCCCCAAAAAAGCACTTGGCTGCATGGAAGCAAAAATAAAATGTAACTTAAAGACAAAATTACGAAACCTATTTTGCTTTTCCCATGTGTAATCAATGTACACGTTTGTGCATATCATGAGAAAATGTTTTTGCGTTGTCCTCCAAGGAACACCGTACCACCGATCATCTCTAACCCCCCAGTCTGAAGTCCTCTTCTTTTTCCCAGTCTCCACTCTTTCTCTGGAAGTGCTGACTGCAGCTTGAATGTGCTTAAACACTGCAACGGAAATTACAGATGCTGGTTCTGTAGCCTTCTAAGGAGCTTGCAGGAATGCGAGACTCTATTTTTTTCTTCGTCTTTCTTGGTTTTCTTCTTTCTCATTTCTCACCCTCCACGTACTTTTTCTGAGAAGTGACTCATTCCTTAGTGTCTTAAAGGGCCGGCTGTTTTGTCTGTGTCTGAGCTTTGTTAACTGCCCCACGTCAACAAGCACCAACCATTAGTCGCTCGTTATCTGTCCCTGAAGAAGACCAGACCTACATAAATTGGCTATTTTTCGTATCACACTTGTACACTTCTTTTGAAATGCAATTACACATCACACTGCGGTCCACTTGTCAAAGTCAGTGCCGGGTTTTAGAGAGTGTGTATTTTTGATTTTTTTTGTTTGCAATGTTTGAACATGTTTTGTGTGTCATTGTGTGCCAGTGTGGTGTCAGTCACTTTGTCAGCGAAAAGGCTACTGGATAAACAGACTCAGGGTAATTGCTTTGTAGATATTTCCAGTCAAAGGAAAGTGTTAGTACAGGGACTGGCGACAAAGAACCTCTCAGTCGCTATCAATCCCATCTCAGGCTGAGAGTGTCTTTTATCCGCATCTGCTGCCAGAATAGGGAACTTGCCAGCAGGAAATCTGTGTGAGTGTGTTGCTGGGACAAGAATGCCGAGGCCTAGGGAGACCGTGTTTGTACTTGTCACTCAGTGCACTGCCAGTGGTGGGGAGTGCTGCAGAAAAACACTGAGGTGCCCATTTCATACAGGCATTTGATTTTTGAGGCCTCATTTACTACCTTGTTGCCTCTGTAAACATTTCTGCATGCTTGAGCCAGTCGGATGTGCTCAATAAATGCACACTACATTTTGTTGAAACACGGATGCAGCCAAGGTTTATTCTGGTAAAGTAGGACTGTTGTTTTGCCATTGTGAAGTATCTGGTGCTTGATCATGCAGAGTACCAGAAGCACACAGCTTGAACACCAGTGCTTGGAAAAGTTGAACTAAATCACATGAGACACAAACAAAAACAGGCAGTTGGAATAAATACATTTCCATACAACAAACCAACAACAGCTGTTCATTCTATAGTGAAACTGTTTTTTTTGGACTCATTTCTAGTATGTCAACAAATCTAACAAATGCATTGCAGATGTGATTCAATATATAAATTCAAATCTAACAGGTTCTTTTTGGTAAAGCTTTTAGTGGCGTTTCTAAACATCTTAGTTCAGTCACAATTAAGAGCAATAATTCATAAGAAAATAACAGTAACAAAATAAAATAAATACAAAGGTTTGTTCAGAAATAATAATTCTAGAATGAGTAAAATACTTAACTCCCTGTGGTACTGGTACAAATACCATATTATCTGAACCATAAGTAACACCAGCCAAAAATGCTTAACAAACAAAAAAAAAAAAGTAACATGTACAGTTGTGCCTCAGCTTTTGAAATTAATCAGTCCCAGGTTGGTGGTCGAGGTCTGAATTAATTTTTCCCATAAGAAATAATTCAATAAAAGGCCACACTGTTCGTGTGGTCTGTTCGTGTTGAATTCTGAAAGAGAAAGAAGGCACGCGGCTTTGCTTGACTCGCTGAGCGCAGCTGCCCGAATGCTCTCTTGGCTTGACGCGGGCTGCCCGAAAGCTGAAATTGGGTCGAAAGTGAAGACAATTTTTCCTAAAAAATTTTGGTCGAGGGTCGAGTTGGTCGAGGGCTGAGGCGTTCGAAAGCTGAGGCACCACTGCTATTTGATCTGTAGTATAAGTTGTAACAGCGCCCTCTAGTGGCTGTCAGTGTAAAAAATGTCATATTCTATAGATACTTGTACACACGAAGTGCCCTTTTAAAGATGTTGAGTGTGTGTTTTGCACCTGTGTATTAGTTTCAAATGCAACCAAACGCCAAAAAAAGTTTGACTCGGCAAAAAAAAAAAGGCTTAATAGTTGCTGCTAAAACTATACAGATGCAATACATTTCCAGTTGAAAGTTTTTAAAACTTAGAGAGACTTCACATTTACCGTCTTTGATAGTGCTTACAATAAATAATTAATCCTAAATAACAGACACAATTAGTTTTTATGTTGTCATCAAAGGTCAGTGTTACATTGTCCACTCTAATTGGCACAGTGGTCCATTGGTTCTCTAGTCATCCATATATAAACCTATTTTGTACGTAGGTATCTAAATTTAATACAACGTGAAATAAGTGTCAGACATACCCTTTTGCTCGCCTTTTTTTATTATTCCTATTTATGAATTCTGAGAGTTGCTGTAACAGAAGGGCTAAAGTTAGCTCGGGTCCTGCTGTGCTTTCCCATATTTGCACACTGGCCGCCTAACAGATGAGCTCTCAGAAGCCCATAGGCAAACTTTCTGGCTTACAGCAACTTTTAAACAGTTCAGTGTGGGTGACGACGAGCTTGTGTTTTAAACAGTGTGGATAATCTTTAACCTCCTGGACACAACACTTCATTGTCGTTATCAGTTTCTCGGGGGTAATGTTTACCTGATTATCAGATATGGGGAAGAAGACTTGGTTTTCTTGGAGCTTTATCACTCATTGGAATTCTAAAAATTAAATATCTTTTTCCATACCATTGCATGTGTTGATCTTGAGGACCATCAGTTTGTGCTTTAAGAAACCCTTTGTCCAGGACTTTTTATAGCTGGAATTGTAGTATTTTGGACAGTGTCTTTTTTTATGTATTACTGATACTGTTTGTTGCAAAAAATCAGCTCGTCTTTCCTGACCTGTCACATGAGGTGGTGTCCAAAAGGAAAAAAATGAAAAAAAGGGGGGGGCCAAAAAGAAAAAAAAAAAAAAAAAAAAAAAAAAAACTTTAAAGAGATTAATGAAACAACAAAGTGGAAGTGTATAGAGTAAGGTGGCAGTTACTGTTGATTCGTTAAATGTAATGCAAAAACAGGAACATGTGAATGAAGTTATTAAGTAGCTACATATATTGGCAGGTAGATAAAAAGAAATATCGAAGGAAGTACATAAGAAGAGTACTTCATTGATCTTAGGCTGGGATATTGCAAATTACCAAAACTCAGTCATATTCAAACTTTTCAAACCAATCAATTTATTTACAGTATTCTCAGTAGTGAACTCCCAGACACCATGTATTAGTCCTTACATTTCTTAAAGTTAGGAAACAATTCATTTCGTCTCTTCAAAAAAAAAAAAAAAAAGGAAATCCAACAATTCTCATGTTAAAGTTACTTTGAGATATAAGAACCTCACCCTACACATATTACAAGACACAAGCAAGCCTTCAAGTAATTATTTTTTTTTTTTTTTGCATAGAGATACAAGTAATGACTAGAGATACAAGTACGCAGACAGACATTAACACTTAGTGGCAAAGCTCTTGAAACAGCCCACACAACCTCGATTGTTCACGTCACATGCTCATCAACTTATGAATGCGAGCCTTGTTTTTGCATTA
Source organism: Paraplagusia blochii (assembly GCA_016785265.1). Lineage (NCBI taxonomy): Eukaryota > Metazoa > Chordata > Actinopteri > Pleuronectiformes > Cynoglossidae > Paraplagusia > Paraplagusia blochii. The sequence goes on along the minus strand of JAFBJS010009989.1, from coordinate 23,297 downwards.
TTTAGATAATTTTCTCTCTATTTTGTCCATTGTTCTTCATATTAATGCTGAATTTAAGAAAATAAGTGGCAAGGAGTAATCAATACACTATAGTAGTAAAGTAGTAACTTTTTTTTTAATATCTAATGTGTAATTTCCAATGCATGTATCACAAAAACACATTGTCCAAATATGTAGGTGTCTGCAAGTCTTGATTAGACTTATGGGTATTGTGTACATTCTTGGTCAAATGTTAAACCTCTGTGACCTGTACATTTGTGCGGAGTATTCACACTTATCATGCACAATGGCAAGTAATGTATCCTCCCAGGGATGAAGTTACAATCTCTCAGCCCGACCAGATTTTCATCAGAATGATCATATCCTTGTTATTTTTCTCTCAAAGTGTGTGGTTGCACTTTATCACCGAGCAATCACATCGGCGTGGTGCTGCTTTCAAGCCTTGGCTTGCTTGATGAGGGGGCACGCTCATCCAGAATACCGCTTCCCCTTCAACGTGGAGGGCCCTGGTTTGTTCTGTCATGCCCTCATCATAATAAGAAAACTCAAGCGATGCAACTACCTCCACCTCAAAATGTGTTTGCACAAGATGAGCATCACCCGCAGATATGCAGTGATTACCTGTACCTTGCAAGAGTGGAAGGTGTTGGTAGTCCTGCGTGCTCCACGTTCTGCTGGAGGTTGTTGACGGAGTGAAAAATAACTGTTTGAGCTGCAGTAGCCTGTTAAATTTCTTTATAACTGTAGATGAAATGAATAGCCCTGAAAACATGTATCTTTTTTCTTTTTAAAGATTTACAAGTTCTGCCCTCTGGATTGATATTATTGTTATATTTATTCTTTTAAAACACAGACTGATAAGGCCAGAGAAAGATAAGACAAAGTGTTTCTGGGTTTGTCAGGTGCAATTTTTTCCCCTTGATTTCATTTGAAATTAAACGTGACTAATGCAAGAGTTTGGGGTTATGCTTTGCTGAAGATGGCTGCTCTCATTTTTATGCGGTGTTTGGCGTTATCTTATTTTGAAGTCTCAGAACTACACAATCTTACGTTTATAAAAAAAAGAGTTACATTAAGCCAATGGCACAATGTACTGTCCATTTTCTTTTGCAATGTTTTAGAACTAGCTTTTTCAGTGCTTAATAAGATTGTTGGTACTCGAGTGGTTTATTCCATAATCGTGCTAGAACAAACCAGTAGCAGATTGATGACAACAGTCCGGCAACATGGTTTTGCTTAACGTGACTGATACAGAGGAATTCTCCCAAAGGTCTTTTAGAGTGGGACGAACTGTCTGCAATTTTAAGACAAAAATAACTTTCAGTCAGGATTTTGAAAACACACATTTTTGCCACATGTAAATAAAAAGAAAACAAACTAATAATAAGGAATGATAAGACGGACCTTATCAATTTTAAGACACTTTTTTGTAATAAAATGTACATATTTGCCATTTAAGTTACTGAGAAATGTATTTTTATATTTAATTTACATTTTCCCTCTTTTTCTTTGTTTCTCGCTTTCTTTCCCACTGTTCTCCGTCTTTATCTCACTGAAACAGCATGCGGTCGCGGTTTCTACAAGTCCTCCTCTCAGGACCTGCAGTGTTCCCGTTGTCCAGCGCACAGCTACACTGACCGCGAGGGCTCCTGGCGCTGCGATTGCGAGGACGGCTACTACCGAGCGCTCTCTGACCCTCCGTCTGTGGCTTGCACACGTAAGTCTACCGATTGAGTCACAAGGAAAACACTGTGCAGACCACTCGCTCTGGTCCCAATTTAAACAGTAACACATGCAAAGATGAAAAACACACTGTCTTGTCCCCGGGGTTGGTCCTGCTCACTGGGTCTGCAGTGGTCTCATGAAAGGCTGCCCAGATGTGTTCCATAGCAGTTCTTTTGCCTCCTAGTATGTCATTGTAATTATGTTTGCAGGCATGCATGTCTGTTTTCTGTCTAAGCTGGTTGCTAATGATGAGAGGAGCAATTTGCCATTTCCCGTCTGAAAGATTGCAATTACAGTCAGCAGCGGCGGCCTATGCGGGCAGCACCCTGTGTCTTCATTTGTCCTGGCTGTTGTAACAGCCTTGTGACAGCTGTTGATGGCTCATTTACACAGACCAATTGAGCTAGTCTGGAACTTATATGCTTTTTTCAATTCAAACCATTGCAGTCAAGCTCACATTTATACAAATAATTTATATGAAGTTTGTTGCCTTTTCGACACTTTTCAACAGATTGGAATTTGCTTAACAAGGGCGGGTCAGTGACTGGTAGACTTCTTGGCTATTTTCAGTTCGGTGTGGATTCTTTATATTCACTTTACTTTTTCACAATTTTATATCTGCCATAAACTGTAATCATTAAGAACCAAAATATGTCTAGTCATATGTATTTTAATATTGCTACTTTACTTAGCTGATAACCATGTGAGTCTCAGTATATACATACCGTAAATACGATATTCTCATCACGTATGATTAGTGCTCTGTTTATCTGAAGGTGAACAGCACACCTTAATATGATGTCAGCTTTTTATCATTTTACTTGTTCTGGCCAACAATGCATCACAACACTGGACGTGTCTACACGAGCTACTACCTGTCAGGTGCTTATGATCTGCTTAAAATCCACACTAAATTGTTCTACTAAGAGTGGGACTTCAGAGTTAACGGAAAAAACCCGACCGAACATTTGCACACACACACACACAAAAGAAATATATATATATATATATATATATATATATATATATATATATATGTATGTATGTATGTATGTA